>OFHS01000181.1:0-52189 GCA_900245855.1 Calvadosia cruxmelitensis
AAAAACGGAACATTTCTCATAAGCTATCCGCATTTGCCATCTCTTGGACCAGTTATGCAAATTAGTCAGAGAATCGGATAAAGTAAACGCGGAGTCCTTATTTCTTGATTGGAAGAGTTTGGCATCGTATATAATAGTAAGATGCGTAGACGAATAAAAGGACGTATCTGTTTAGAATCCCAAGGTCGTTTGCTTTCACAGATGACAGTCAGCGTAGTTGACAAATGGAATGCTAATGATCGCAATCTGGCATTCCGCTGTAGCAGCGCGCGTGCGATTTGGGTCGTGGGGGTCTTATTATCGGATGATGAGTAATGACGTATCCAGAATGTCCCAAAGAAAGGCCCTTACATCACACAAAGCGGCTAGAGAGGCTGCATCGTATTGTCGTTCTCGCTTCCTTATAGTTACAGTGCAAATAGCTAAGAATGTTCTTGAAATAGAAGTCTGTGGCGGTTGATTATTCGTCGCTATGGACGGGACTTGCGTAGTTGTTTTCTCTGTTGTTTCGTTGTTGATGATGATGATGTAATTTATTTTCATTCTCGTATTCTACTACATACAATATCAGATTATCAGGGATAATAAGCATGCAGTTACCTAAAAGATATGTTTTACAGAATCCCGAGATAAGTCCATTAAAGTAAGATAAAAACGTAAACTACGAATAAATGACATGAATTCAGAGCGTTGGCATTCCGACAAAGCCTCTGGGTGAGTGTTTGCCACTTTGTTGCAAACGGCAGCAGCGACGAAGCACGAAGAGTTGCTGCCAACTTTCTTCTTGCACTTCCGGAGCACGAAGTCTTTCCTACTGGCGGCTCTAGTGCGTCCTTGTGCAAGACGAAACTCGTTCGATAGATAGCATGGGGCACCACCGTGGCGAACATCCCAGCATAGCTGCATTGCAGACTCCAGACTTTGTTGTCGCAATGTGGGGGTGTCTGTTCCGATCACTTTAAACGCCCCACCAAGATGCTTGTTGTTGCGCAAGACACGTAAATTAGCGTTTGGGTGATGTAAGCATTTGATATTACAGTATATTCATTACTTTTTAAGTCCACCTTGAATCCATTTCGTTTAACATAACGATACTACAAGGATCGACGTATGCTATAGCTTGTGACGATTCGAACCAAAATAGTCTAATTGGTCATCTTCAACAATCACTCGCAGAATAATGTTGCAGTGAAAAGAGGAATGTAAATGATGACCCCACTCCCCCGGAAGCGATGTTACATTATGTGTATGCAATGGCTAGAAGTCTTCCATCTTTCCTTATGACATCATCACAACTGTGTTCCGCAACAAAACTTCGTGCCGCAAGAGAGATGCTCACTGGCTCACTGCTCAACCAATTCAACAAAATGGCAGCTAGGAAGTAGGAAGCGTCCAAGTGATGGTGTGTTTTGCAAGAATATCGAAAAGCATGGAAAGCATGATCTTGTGTGTCAAAACTAGCTCATGATCAGCGCCTGCTTTTGAAACAACCCCGACGTGTTCATTTATGGCAGGTGGGATTGTTTCTTCTGAAGGATTGCCTCTTCGAGAGATAGGAATTGTTTAGAGCGTCCATTCAATAAGAGAAAGCAAACCAACTGGCATAGACCAGCTGATTGCAAAGGGACACATGCGAAGGGCCAAATTGCGCTATGCGTCTAGAGCTTTGTTGACAAATTGATCGCCACCAGACCAGCAATAAGGATAATTATAAATCACTTGATGCTTGCTGCTGAGTTCAGGGCGTGCTCAAAACCAACGAAATTCCCGTGAACAGTTAATTCAGTATGGGAACCCATTTACTATTCAGAGGTCAGCAGGTCATTGAATCGATTATATTGCAATCGAAATCAATCAAAGTGTAAACCTAGTAGCAAGACGGGGGTGAAGCTACGTCAGTCGAGCAGGGGATGACCTGTGATAATCACGAAATCACTTGCAGATGATGACCTCCGTCCCTTTGAAAATGGGGCGTGCTTGTGCAGGGGCACACCTCCCAGCCGAGTCTGTTGGAATCCACAGTACCAAACGAACTCTGGCAATTGGTCGACAGACAGCTCGAAGAGTGGATCTACAGCCGAGTGGGATATTGATTGGATTTGAACAAGTTGAGCAAAGGTAGGTGCAAGGGCAGGCAACCTGTCGTCTGTCGTGAACTGTTGATCTCCGTGCCCTCAAACCTGCGCCGCACAGTGACCCATGCCCTGGCTGACCCCGCCACTGCCCGCAAGAACACTGAGCCAATTTCAGCTGCTCCGCTGCGGCAGTTCCGCTCACACCCGCAGCATTCGTACACTCGTACAATTGCATGTGTACACTCAAACAATTCAGTATCGTATTGTTCCATAATAGCATCTTGGGAGCGCGGAAAATTAACATGCAATAGACAAGGAAAAGATTCACAAACAGGCGCCCGGGGCACAAGGAAATCTCTGAGCACGCACGCATGCCGTCATACGCTTCGTGTCGGATATTGTCTTGAAATCCGCATTCCATGGTGGACTCAATCAAAACGGATCACTGCACACATTATACAAACATCATCATAATACGAACACTATCGTGACGCCAAGGAGGAGCAATTTTAAGAAGGAGTGTTACAATCGTTGGAAGTTAAAGAATAATCTATAAATATCCTCGTGATAATCTGTGTATAACTTAGTTGATGTTTATTTAGTCAAAAAGGGAATTTTATGCACTACCATGGAAAGTGAAAGGTCAGCAGGAGCAGGCCAAGCCGGCCAAAGGGTCGCCCGTTGTACAGCGTCCTCTTCCGTGTTACTAGCTGCTGGAAGTTGAAGATGCTACAGAAATAAAGGGAATGAACTTAGCGGATGCAAGTGGCAATCATTGTGTGTTTCGTTTGAGTTTTGTGTTTAGTTGTTTAAGTCGGTGTCAGACACATTCAAACAGCGTCGACACCGCAAGCATGATTGTTCCCCAATCCAGCATTCATTACGTCACGATCTGCATTGTTCCAAGAATTCCGTCCAATCACAGGCACAAAGTGGGCGTGACTGCGTCAACAAGGGTCTTACCCAAGTGCCATTATTATTGCTTTCAAGCAGCCGGAGAAGGGATAAAAGGGCCCGCCAGCAGCAGTACTAACACTCTGACTGCCTGGTCTGACTTCGCTGAACGATGTCTTTCTCTCTTCGTTAATTTCAGTCATTTTCTGTGAGACCTTCCATCCTTCATTGGCTTGACTAAGATGTCTTCGCTAACTTCGGCGGGTAAGTGTTCCATAACTACGGCTGAATAGCTGATTCAACTCAGGTTGCGATAAGTTAACCAAATCAAATGACCAGACGTAAGGACTGAGTTCGTTTTCACATCATCTCATCAATCGTGTAGAATGATGCAGTGCGCTTATGTTCTCGACTGCTCGATGTTTTCGATCGAAAATGGAAGCAATTTCTCGAGTTGTCCGTCAAGGCACACAATTATTACGCTTGAGGGGCAGGCTCCCTCTTGTACGTAAATTATTATGTTTTACTCCAAACAATAGCAAGGAAGGGGGGTGTTGCCTTTATGGACCGTGGTACGATGCGGTTGTGATAGGGGGTACGTATGGGGAGGGGGTGTGTGCGGCTGTTGTACTTGTGCAGAATGTTGAAGTGAACTTGTGAGCTCATTAAAATTGAAATGTAGTCTGACATCTCATGCGGTGGCAGTCTTGTTCTTGTAGACATGCCACGGGTCTTTGGTGTGTGATCCAAACACCTAGTTGCCAGCGAGATGCCGCCCCTTTTGCGTGCGCCATGCGATCCGTGTCGATAAAATCGCAGCTGTTAGGACCATCAAATAGTCAAATACCACAGCATGTTGAGCCGGCTCTTTACTCTTGCATTGCAATCTAATCAATCTATATATTCTTTATTAGTTTTTACCTTTATTTCTCGCAAATTTCATAATCGCAACCTGCATTCCTGCAATCTAAAATTTACTCGCGGCTATTCATTCACCTTCTACTGTAGTTTACAAATTCAGGTGTTAACTGAAAGAAATGGTGTCCGATTTATTCGTCCGTCGACTAATAGCAATGCTTCCTAACGCAAGAGGACCTTGAGTGCAGTGGTGCTTATTATGGGGGCTTTATCCCTGGACCCCTGGGGAAATAACAGAATGCAGGCTAAAACTTTAAGAGGTCGTTTTTCTATAGTTATTAGTTAGCCATCTATGGCCCTCTTTTCAAAATCCTACAAAAGTGTTAGTATTTGAATCTATGAGATAAGCTGTGAGTGTTTGCTTTTCTAGAGGCTGAAAAGGAGTATCGAATCACAACCATTACCGGGAAGAGATGGTCAGCAGGAACAGATGCAAAAGTGTTCATCAAACTATTCGGTTCAAAGGGGGAGAGCAATGTCATCAATCTGCATGACTCAAAGAATCGTGATGAGTTTGAGCGCGGAAAGTAAGTTTAAGTGACGACCCTTGCAGGCGAGTTGTGTTTTATTAATTCATAATTGCGATACAAAGTATGATTAATCTGAATCTAAAAGTGCCACGAGCAATTTCTACAGCTTCAGCTTATGCGCAATCTCCCATCTGCCGCCACAATTAAACACATATAAATGTCAGGGCTGAGGATCAAGTAATCTAATGATGTTTGATGGAATGCTGCTAAAATGTAAAGAGGATAAACACGGTAGAATGGAGTAAACCAGATCTGGTGATCGACATGAAGGGATGTGAATGAATTAACTTGAAAACTGTTAACTGGATTCAAGAAAACGTTGCTTAAATATGAAGAACAATAAGCGTTGCTGATGCCAGAAATAAACATGATGAGACGATTTGTAAACTCAAATTTGTCATTCATTAGCTATTATGGGTCATCATCACTTGTTGCTCCGTCACGGCCGTCATACTCGTCATCATACTCGTCATCATACAGCAGCAGTTACAGCAGCTCGTATACCAGTTCCTATGGTTACAGCAGCTCAAGCAGTACTTGTACAAGCTCTAACTGTAAAAGGTAACTCATGTTGCAGTTTGCACTCACTGTGGTCGTCATGGTGCACCTAGCAACCACCTTGGAAACAGCCGTTAACAATAGAACAGAGAAATTGACCCTCACATTCTATTGCACAGCTAAGCAGTCGCAGTAGAAATTGCTTGTGGAAATACCTACCATTCTACACTGCAAAGCATTACTGATGAAACCATAATTAATAGTAGTAAGCACTGTTTTATGTAAATCAAATATGCAAGCAATTTCTACTGTTTTTCAAATCAACAGAGCTCTATAGATTCATTAAATCATGGCGTCAAATGACAACAGCCCCGATAAGTTTATTGACTTACTACTCAAAAGCCCCCTGAGACTATCAAACATCGAAAGTAGATCAATTTATCAAAACATTTTAATTATTGCAAAGTCCATAATGGTATATGAACATAGACTTACATCATTTATTATATTGTCGTATAAATGCACCATTTAAGGTGTTTTCTGTGTAGTGTAAGTACCTTCTTTACTGTAGGGACTTCTACGAATGTATTATTTGGATATTTCTCAAATACAGATAGACTAAAGAACATCGTTAGGAAACATAAAAACATAATTAAAATCCTTCTCATTGCAACAGGCAAGAGCGCAATTAATATAAAACTAATTTTTTAAATCCTGCTGACTTGAAGAAGACCAAGGTTGAATAATGAACACACATCTTTAAAAATAAAAGTAATTTTAAATTCAGAACGAAATAGGTCGCACAATGCACTTCCTTTCAATTTAGTATTGTTGTATTTCCACATTATCAATGTAGTTTGCTTTTAATTAATGAATTGTGTTTATTTTAGGATTGACACTTTTTCCATGAAGATGAAAGACTTAGGTATCATTTATCAAGTAAAAATCAACCATGATAACAGCGGCCATTACCCTGGGTGGTACCTTGACAGGGTGAGATGACACAGTCGGGAGTGACAGGACGTCAATGTTGCTTTCCTTGACATTGCTAGAATTAGCAGGTTTGGTTGATTGAAATTGCATCATTCAAGTTGCTGCTTTGATACCAGGTGAAAGTGAAAGATTTGACGACTGGGAAGTTGTATGATTTTGGCTGCTTCCAGTGGCTGGTGAAAGACGACAAAGGTGACAACACATCAGCTGATCTGGACTCAGGAGGTACACGCCCGCTCATGTGTGCCTGCACTGTCTGCCAATCCAACGAAATTACAAATTCATGTCAATTTTGCGTGCACTTGTCAACTTCTTTTTTTCAGTGCTGCCAGTAGTCCGCGTAGATCAACTTGATGCCAAGAATCGCCTCGAGCATCATACTGCTGACTTTCCAGATGGCCTCTTTGTGGTGCGACGAGGTCAGTCCATTTTCATTGATGTCTATTTGGCAAGAGACTACAACCCAAAAGCTGACAAGTTTCACATCACTTTGCAAACGGGACCACGACCAAGAGATTACGATAAAACACAAATCACTGTTGAATCCGTTGACGAATTTGATTACCTCAGTCAGAAATGGGCATTCAAGGTCATCGAATCCAAAGGGAAAAAGCTGTCATTGGAGATAAATTGTCCATCAGATGCGCTGGTTGCAAAATACAAGATGATCTTGGAATCAGACATCGAGACAGTATTTGAACACGAGAACCCCATGTACATCTTGTTCAATCCCTGGTGTGACTGTAAGTAACCGGAAGTGCAATACTGACACAACATAACTTGAATAAACCAGCCACGGTTTTGTAGTATTTAATGAGGAATTGTAATTTCTTTCAGCTGATGACGTTCACATGAAGAATGAAGACTGGAGGAAAGAGTACGTTTTGCAAGAGCACGGCTGTATTTACGTGGGAAGTAGCCGCTACATCAGCCCAAGGAAGTGGTACTTTGGACAGGTAATTATTAGATCTATTACGTCCCTGCTGGCATCATGACGCACGGCAAATGTGGATTATGAAGATCAGTGGAAATCCAGGTTGACTTCAGCTGGTTTCAGTTGCAGAATGTGCTAATAGGAACTATTAACGTTGCATGATATGAAATTCCTTAGTTTAATCATGGTTTAAATATGCCATTCAATGGATCAGTGATCTCAATAATAGCACTCACCAGACCAATGCTTTGACACTCAGCTTATGTAGCCTACAGACCCTGTGTATTCATTCAGCACAATATGATAGTAATGAAGAGAGCCTTCCACTTATTTTTGATTTACAATAATTTGATTATTGCTATGCAATAAGACTTAATTTGAATGCAAATAATAAGGATGCAATCACAGTCACATGCAAATATGCAAATTTAAAAAAATGGATTAATTTCAGTTTGAAAAAGTTGCACTTGATTGTGCGTTCCTGCTGCTGGAGGACACGAAAGCCAAAGGCAGAGACACCGCCATCGAGGTCTCCAGAGTCATCTCAGCCAAGGTAACACGGATGCATTTGTCTCAGAAAGCAATTATGTAGTGACCTCTAACCATTTGCAATTATTTAAGATAATCTGAACTTACATCGACAGGTGAACTCCAATGATGATGATGGTGTGCTCATTGGGAATTGGTCGGGTGAATACGATGATGGTAAATCACCCAGTTACTGGACCAGTAGTCCCGCCATCTTGGATGAGTACATGAAAGACCAGAAGGGTGTCAAGTACGGTCAGTGCTGGGTCTTCAGCGCTCTCGTCACAACAAGTAAGTCAGCCAATCAACATGCATAATTGTAGGTCTGATGATAAGTTATAGATTCAAGTTACTTAGATGGTATTAAACGGATGACATTCAAAACATAACTATAATGGGAATCATCTTCAAGGAATCTTATTACTCTTATAACTTTCTTGGTAAATAGCAATTTCTGAGCATACCAATCACTCAATTAATTCAACGGAACTTAATCCTGTATTTTATGTTACGTGCTAAAAAGGCAGGAAATGGACCTCACACAGCAGATTTATTAGGCCGGCCCTTAAGGATCTCTGTAACTGAGACACACTGTTAAAATAAAACACTTTTGTTTGTTATTCAATTATTCAGTATTGAGGACACTTGGTATTCCTACAAGATCTGTGACGAATTTCAACTCGGCACATGACACTGACAAGAATGCCAGTCATGACGTCTATATGGATGCCGAGGGAGAAGAGATGGACAACATGACAGGAGACTCAATTTGGTATGACGGCATTATGCACGGCTTCGGAACAAGATTATCCCAGTGATAATTTTAAATGATCAAATTACGATAAATGTTCATACTTTTTGTCAATTTAATAATCCGTGAATAAGCAGCTGGGTATTTGCCATGCTTATTCTTTTAAAGCGAATTTTTGTTTTAAAGAAAATGCATTGTAGCCCCTATTGTAAGTTACTCATTTCTAGTTAGTCATAAATGATACATTCCTATCATTTCTTGTTTTCTTGTCAACGGTTTGATAGGACGTCT
Source organism: Calvadosia cruxmelitensis (assembly GCA_900245855.1). Lineage (NCBI taxonomy): Eukaryota > Metazoa > Cnidaria > Staurozoa > Stauromedusae > Kishinouyeidae > Calvadosia > Calvadosia cruxmelitensis. Next base: position 8,413 of record OFHS01000181.1, read on the forward strand.
TAATTTCATGTTTCAGGAATTTTCATTGCTGGAATGATTCATGGATGGCTCGGCCTGATCTTGCTCCTGGCTTTGGAGGTTGGCAAGCGGTTGATGCTACGCCACAGGAGAGAAGCAAAGGTAACTGTTATCCAAATGCATTTCACTAAATGAGCCATTTGATTATCGCATTAAATATAATATGACACAGCTGAACATCTATTCAACTAGGACTGTTCCAAATGGGCCCATCTCCTCTGCGAGCTGTCAAGGAAGGAGATGTCGACATGGCATTTGATACACGGTTTGTGCTTGCCGAAGTTAATGCTGATGTGATATTCTGGCAGAAGAACAAAACAACTGGAGAGTGGGAAGCAATTGATGTCAACAACACACATGTTGGTGAGTGTCAATGATGTCACTAAAAACAGGCATCCAGCATGGTTCAACCGACTTGCTAGACAGATATTTGCATCCTGTTCCACTCCCTGCTTGCCTGCCAGTACTGCACTGAAGCTCTTCAAGGCTGTAGTTGGGTCATCTCTCACGAAACATTGTCTTGGACCATTCACATGACGACAGCATAACCGCTATCAGATATTTGCTACTCAAAGATGGAAACTAGTTTGGCTTTTATCTTAAATAAGTCTTGCAAGCTGTGTAGTGTGGCAGTAATCATCTTCTACTTTTGTGCTGATGCAATGGCCTATTTATATCATCAAGGCTTCTTGTTCATCAAGAGATGGATTGGTAAACATTGACAATGTAGCCATGGCTGCAATAGGAGCTACAACTAGCAGCCAAGTGTTTATTCCTTGTCAAAACTCATGAGCATTGCTGATTGTACATAACATTTGTCATCCAAGGAAAGAAAATCAGCACAAAAGCGGTCGGACAAGATGCACGCCACGATATCACATCAGCATACAAGTTTGCCGAGGGATCTGTCCTGGAAAGATCTGCAGTCAAAAAGGCCCTGATGAAGTCCGGCAACTACTCCGTGCGGTCAATGCCACAAGATCTGGCAATGAAGGTCAAGCCAAAAGACAAGATTGTTGACATTGGCAAAGATATTCTGCTCAATGTAGAGTTGACCAATTCAGGGGCAAAAGACATCACAGTGAAAGTGACGATTGGTGGACACATTGTGCGCTACAATGGTGTTGCCATGGCAAATGGAAAACTTGACAAGCAAAAGCACAGTGTTACAGTGAAAGCCAATCAAGGTAACACACCATAGAGCAATCCAATATCCTCTTGAAAGGACGGTTTTACCCAGTAGACACTCAAATTATATGATTTATGTGTTCAGTTTGGATGGACCCTCTTCAATTTCCAACATTTAAATGGACAGTATTTAGATTGTGCAAAGGGGAATTCCCTCACAAATGAAACTAATTTCCTGCATCCCACTTTTCTGGGTGAAAGCTACAGGAATTTGTCTATGCCTCGTTGTAACATAATTTCCTTAATATTTGCATGGCAGCAGATCAGTACTAAATGAAATGCTTGCAGTTCTTGTGAATTCTAGAGCAAAATGCTGACTCATCAATGACGTCATGACAATGTTGTTATTTTGCAGCTGAGAATCTTGGAGCTAAAATTCCCGCATCCAATTACATGAATCATCTTAACGAGTACTCCATGGTCCGCTTCTACGTGTCTGCTGTTGTCACGGAGACCGATCAGATCAAGACCACTAGCAAAGTGATTGACATCAAGAAGCCTGATTTAAGGTTTGAGTCGCTCCCGACAACCTTGTACAACAAGCGCCAGCAAGAGATCTACGTTTGCTTCAAGAACCCTCTTGATGTTGAACTAACCAACTGCTTGGTTCACATTGATGGGACAGTCATGCCCGAGCGGTTCTCTTTGAACGCCCAGTAAGTGTGCCAATGAAAATCAAATCAAGAACTCGTCTTATTTATGCATCCTGCTCGTATCAAAATGATGAGCGTTCTCATTTGTTTTCAGATCACTCAAGCCTCACCAAGAAATGAGAATGCCAGTCAAGATCACACCAGCGGTAAACCAAATCATCACACCGATATGTTTTGTGCATCTTTATTCAACTTATGAAGTGCATTTATCAAACCAGAGAATGTGAATTGAAATTCCAATAAGAAACAACACATAGTGAGCATGGTCTAAAAGAGACATGTTCCAGTTTCCAATTACCAAAACACATGATTCTAGTGCTACCACTTTGAAGCTGCTAAATGAAATTGTCTTATTATCCTCTGCTCTGAAGCTGACCATGGCATTAAATTATACAATATGATCATAAAGAGAGAGACAGGGTTGCCATTACAACTAGTTTTACATGCATTTCTGTTTATGTCGTGTTCAGGCACGCCCTGGGAAGAGAAGTTTGATGGCAACCTTCAACTCCAAGCAGCTGAACGGCATCCAAGGATCAGCTGAAGTCAACATTCAGTGAACACTCCTTCATTATTATCATGCAATTTAGAACGGGACAGCCCACATTAATTCATACAGCACATTCCTCTGTAGACGTACTCGTCACTGCTGGAAGAGGCACTGTGATATAGCAATTCAGTTGCCTTTGCACTGACTCCATTGAAATCAATCCTAGTGTCTGTCTGAGTACGGTGTCACTAGTTACAAACCAACAGTAGCAGTTTCCAATGAGGCTCTCCATTGATAGGCTATTGCCTGCTGGAGGACAGCAGCAAATCTGAGTCATCTAGTAACTTCCAAACATCAGTTAATGATGCTGCCGTAGACATCGATGCCTGCGCGTCCAGTACATTGCTGCTTCTGGGTACATGCCTGCTCTGTTGTTCAGTCGTTTGTGTGCCCTGGGAATGCACATCTTTATCTTCAGAATAAAAATAAGAAACACAATCAATCACAGGCGACAGAGATCTGGAACAGGTAATCTAAAATAGATAATTCAATCTATCTGACATTAAAAATGATAAATGAAAGAAGCCTCGGTCTATCTGGTTCAAGCACGTTGTAGCTTCCTAAGATAGAAACTGATTCTTCAAGCTGAGTGACCCCACTTAAGTCACTAATGTGACTTTGGATAAATTCCTTCAAGAACAGCACAACAACAAATGGAATCAACCTTCCAATGAAGATCTCCTCCAACATAACTGTGTATAGCAAGTTAGCAACATTCTATAATGTTGTTGTGTAGAAATCACCCCATGCGGCATGAGCAGACACGCTACATGTCTTGCTAGATCAAGTTCTGCCTAGCAAAGCAATTGAAACTGGGAAAAAACATGAAAAATGTTGATAAGATTGAAATGCACCAACCTGTTTCTTTCTGCAGCTGTGATCGCAACCTATTGCCAATTTGTAGTAGCTGCTGTCTTTCTTGCATCATCTGTGCCATCTTGAATGCTGCATACTTAAGACGCTTGCGGACAGCTGGACTTGGTTTCTTTTCGTCTTCTACACAAAATAAAAGCGTTCCATGCACACTCAAGGTGTGGCTATATTTCCTCTGGAATACCAAGGGAGCCGCAGCTGATTGCAGACCTCCCATGCCATCCAGCCGTTTCAATGCTTGCATGTAAGCCCTGCGCGTAGCGTTTGAACAACACCGTGTTTTTATATCACAAATCAACTGTAGCAGTTGAATCGACACAAACGAATCTCAATCATGCAATTGGACAGAATCAAAAGATAAGAAAATTAGGCTATTCAAAGATTGATTCTAGGCTCTGGCAAATTCCTGCATTATCATGCATTGGGTTTACCAACCATTGTCCTTGACAGGATGTAGCTTGCCATCATCATCATCTTCATGCAAATAGTCAAATTGCTGCATTTCTTTAAGCCGTTCCAGCAATTCCTTGTTTTTCTGCTTCATTTGTCTGTTTTCAGACATCAATGCATCAACCTCTGGGAAAAGACACCACGTGCATGAACAATGTTTTCACTGATATTTCATGAGGATTGAAAGCAATAGAACGCTGGCTAGTTAATCGCACCTGCTTTGAATTCACCATTGCTAGCGCTTGATCGATGACTATTATCCTGAGGGACACCTTTGGCCATTGATTCAACATCTGATGTCATCTGTGATATGATGACTGTCAACTGCTCGTTTTTCTTTTGTAAATCTGAAAATTACAGCAGACAAACAGCATCAGTTCACTCAGTCTCTTTTGCTACGTTCGTGTGCCACATTCTTAAGATGCAAAGATGCCCCGTCACCAGATCAGGCAATAGATCATCTCTGAATGTTGCCGTCTTACCTATTTCCCTTTTTTGACAATCGCTTGTTACTTCTTTCAATCGCAGAATCTTAATAAATTTCAATCAAATAAAAATCAGAGAGTGCCAATATGTTGCAGGGTTGACATGAAAACTGCTGCCAAAACTAAGTTTCCCTTTAATAAGACAAGAGCATGGGTACACTGAATCATTAATTTAAGGCGTTTGATGGTTGATTACATGTTCTACCTTGTTTGGCAGTCCATTCTGTTTCATTTAACCCTAAGCGCTCCTAACTAGCTAGAGTGATATTGCATGTCTGAGTAATGAGTAACTATATGTCCTACATTGTCAGAGATCATGCTGGATACCACAAGGGATGAGAGTAAGACATTGTCTACATACATGCAGAAATCCCATTGAAGACAATCCATGAATTACTTATGATACCCTGCTCTTACTTGTAATTACAGGCCAATGTAACTTAACTACAACCTACCTGTCTTAGAAAACCAACTGTGCTAAGATACCACAACTAAGTGGTCTCTCAAAGCACCAGACAATACAATTTCCCCGCCGCCATTTACATTGGGAGGAAATGTTTCATCGTCCCTTATGTGGTCGCCTTAAGACGGGTTGACTGTAGCACTGTCATCATTGCCAGATTGTCATGCAGTCATCACACATTCATAATTTGACGCTTTGATTTGCAATTTGATGCTTAAATGACAACCAAATACGAATCAGACAACATTCAAACTGTTAGAGTTACAAAAGGACCCAGGGTGTCGCGAGGAAACTTTATGGGGAAGAAGCTAAAAATTGCTAGAACGTGCTAGAGCAGAAGACTGAACACTGTAGCTATCGCTCAATACATTCAAGAACACAAACGTACTTCACTCTTCAGTTGATTCATCTCATTGCTGTGATTCTGATATTCAACTTTCAAACCATCATCCAGTTTCTCATAACTCCTCCTCCAATCTAAATCTAGCTGACATTTGGAGTTCTCGATTATTTGCTGACGATCAAGAGCCAACGAAAGCTCTCTTCTACATCTAAACGAAAAAAGAAATCAGAATGGATAGAACCATGGCTGTCAACCACAATATCAAAAGAGAAGAGATGAGAAGAGAAGGGAAAATTACACTCCTGAATTCCTAGCATTTGTGACTTCACATTGATCTGCTACTTAGCATACAGTATAACACTATCGCTGACATCATCCAAATATATAAATGAGTCAAACCAATGCAGCGCTACAAAACCTGTGATTCACCCACAGGAGACAGCAACGTAGCTGAACTGCATCATCAGCTGGAATTATATGGATCACACCTCTTGTACAATTTCAAATCATATCTTCTTTCTCAATGAACATATTATTACTTTTATTCGACTTGGCACCTTTCTAGTTCCTGTTTCTTTTCTCTCAGTTCATCCTTCAAGTGAGACTGAAGGGAGTGCATTGTCTCAATTTGAAGGTTGAGTGAGGTCACCTCACTGCAATGGCCTTCAACGGTAGCCGCATGTGTTGACATCAATGATGTATGTTCATTTTGGAACCTGAAAATATATCCAATGTTTTATCGGTAGTTGAGTCACTACAATCTAGTTTCAACTTTGCCCTTCATTGCCCTTCTCATTTACCACATTAGTGTAAGTCAGAAATCTCAATAAATTGATGTAATAAACTGATTTAATTGTAATTCCATTTCAGTTAATCAATGACATCACTGGCATTAGACAATACCCAACACATGAAACTATAAAAATGATGCTTTTATTTTAACTTCTTCAGAAAATTAACATAGTTGGTTGGCATCTTCAGCTGCTAGTCGAACTTAGTGAATGCCAATAGGCACACACTAATCAAGTGCAGAAAACACATGCAGTCAAATGTAATGAATGAGCCTTTGTGTGATGACATTATCCAATGGGAAGTGTCCCATGAACAAACCATCTGTAAATCAATTTTAAATTAAAAAGAAAAAACAATGCAAAGAAAAGAACAACGTAATTTAACAGATTTTACAGAAACAACATACTTTGTCAGCTCTATTGTTGAAGAAGCAATACGCTCATTAAATAAGTTGTTGACATTTTGAAGTTTCTCCTTGAGCATAGTATTTTCCCGACCAAAGAGCATGATTTTTTGGGACATTTCAGTATTTTGTTTTTTCAGTTGCAGTTCTGCAGCAGCCATTTCTTGTGACTTTTGTACAAACTGGCGAGAAGTCCTCTGTTTGCTAAATTAGAAACATAAAATGGAGGTCAACTTTTGAAATAAACTCAGCTTAGCTGATGGTAAAATCAAACTCAATTGAACCGAAGTAGGAATATGATATAAATAATGCAAAACAGTTCTTGGTGGCATCATACGTTTCTATTAACTTCTTCTTTAGCGCTTCACACTCTAGCAGTCCTGTTTCGACTGTGGATTTCAATTCGGCAACTTGCAGTTGACAAGAACTAGCTTCTCCTTTTGCCTCCCATTTCACTTGCTCAAGCTGCTGTTCTAAGTCAAGAATATTTTTTTCTAGTATCAGGCATTTATCCTTCATATTATTTTCATTTTCTCTGGCTAAATCAGCATCCTTGTTGCATATTTTTGCCTGTTACAGAATAAAATACAACAAAGCATCAGAAACAGAAACTCAAAGGCTCACCGTGTTGAAAGTTAGAAAATTGGCAAATATATCACAATGAAAGACAGTCATTTCATTACCTTCAATTCGTAACTGTAGACAGTGTTAATAATCTCTTTAATTTTCATCTTATGTTCTCTTTCTCTTTTACAGATGATGTCATCAAAGTCCGTCTGTAGCTGCCGTCGTTCAGTTGTAATTGCAAGCTCTGTACTTCTGTTAAACAAGAACATGTCTCATTATGCAATTAGGCACTGTCTAATGACAACTTGGACCTTTTTTATGACTTCAGCAGTTACATTCTTGTTGATTCCTTGGTCCTACACATCAACCCATTTCAGGAAGTGAATTGTATTTGAACAGTTTCGCTGATTTTGAATTGTGAGTTTGTTTGAAAAGAGATCACATAAGATTAAACAATCTTCTCTCCTGAGATCGAATTTGGTGTTGCAGTCTCATCAAGACACCCAGAAAACACGCAGTCACGTCGTATCGAAAACAACTTGTTCCGAATCGAACTGGTTTTTCTAAATAAGAATTAAAATATATACAAAACTAAATTAAATTACAAATTAATAACAAGAGTAATATATACGACAATAATAACGAAATCAATGATGTTTACCTTCGGTGATGGCTCGTAACACCGGCGTTGATATAATGCTACACTGTCGAGGGAGGCTTACAGCGATATGCTTAGATTTAATGCGGGTTACAAATTAAGAAATTGGAACTGTTGGCGCATGCGCAAGCGATGCACAAAGTAGAGCCAACATCCCGGCCCCCATGAGCATCTGCCATAACGAAAACGAGATTTACAAGTTACTCTTTGTGTTCTAATGAACACAGTTTAGCAATAGGGCGCGTGAGTATTGTTCCCCTAGACTTAACTTCAGCAGTTCGCATGCAGCCGTCGCTAGCTTTGAAGACGTTTGTGATTCTTCCGAGAGGCCACTTGTTGCGAGCGAGGTTGTCATCGGCGATCAAGACGAGGTCGTCCACTACCAAATTAACTGCGATCCTTTGCCACTTGTCGCGTTGTTGTAGCAGCGGAATGTATTCACGGGTCCATCTCTTCCAAAAGTGGTCTGCCTTCTACAACGACGGCGCGAGTGATTGTCGAGCGGATTAAATACCCCTGGCGGCATAGCTGCGGTTCCATCTTGTCGAAGGAAGTGATTTGGAGTGATTGCATTCTCATCTCTTTATTCGGATTCCCGTCTTGCCACCAAAGGAATCTGAAGACATCTGAGTCGGAGAGAGCCACGCGTACTTGGCGAAACATTGCCTTGACGTTAGCGACAAGTGCTACTGGTCCTGTGCGGAAGCGGCTCAGTACTCCAATGAGACTGCTGGTAAGATCCGGTCCCTGAAGCAGATTGTCGTTGAGGCTAACACCATGGTATTTTGCGGCTGCGTCGAAAACGACTCGAATCTTTGCCTTGTTCGGATTGACGACAAAATGGTGAGGAAGATACCACACCCTGGTGTCCGTGTTTGTTACTTCTTGGTCAACTTTCATTGCGAATCCTTCTGAGATGTAGCTTTCAATGGCTTCCTTGTATTTGGCAAGTAACTCTGAGTCCCTTTGCAATCGTCCCTTCAACTGACATAGTCGCCATTCTGCTGCCATGCGGTTGTTTGACAGTATGACCTCTTCATCCTTCCACGGAAGGCCGATTTCATAATGCCCGTCTTTTAGGTCGATGCTTTCTTTCATCATTTTCATTGCTCTTTGATCTTCTATATAGACCAACCAAGTCGCTCTTCGCGTTCCGTTCCGTAGGAATCTAGCTTCCAATTTCTTTCTACCAAATCCTCAAGTGAGATTTCTTCATGTTGATGCGCATTGACATGGAATCTCTCGGCTTTGCTATTTTTCATTGGACCAACAAGTGCCCATCCCAGAGCCGTCTTGACTGCCCATGGTTCAGATGAGCCACCGTGTCGGTAGTCTAATGTCACAATAGCTTCCGGACAATTTGTGCCGATCAGTAAGGAAAGGCTCTGTGAATCGGCTACGTTGTTTAGAGGAATACCTTCCAAGTGTTGGAGTGTATGCAAATAATTAACATCAATATGAGGTTTCGTGATGTTGAGGCTTTCAATCGACCACACTGGATTGATGCTTATGACTTCCGATCCTCCTGGAATTCCTGAGACTTTAACTTGAGTTTTTAAATTACGAGTGGCCTTGCCCTTGTCAGTTGTCGTTGTCAATGTCAACTGCCTCTCTTTGCAATCTAGACCGAGCTCTTCCAACAGCCATGTCTCGGACAGGCTAATATCAGACGCTGTGTCTAATACAGCAAAGGTTTCGATTGTTCTATTGTTGGCGCCATGCAATTTTACTGGGACGACCTGCATTAATGCTATGCCGGCCCCGGTGACACAAACCGTTGCCTGGCAACCGTTGATTGAGCCTTCTTCTGGCGCTGTCTCGCTTTGAGTCACTGCCACTGAACCCTCAGCAGCGGTCTCTTCGAGTTCGGTGTGCTCAGTGGTCTCGGTCAGACTTGACTGTGCAGGCGGATGCAAGAGGTTTGCGGGCCACTTCTTGCACCCTTCCTGTACACACTTTACCTTTTTGAAGCAATTCCTAGTAAGGTGCTTATCGTGCAAGCAAGAAAAGCATAGATGATTCGTCTTTGCAAACTCGAAGCGTTTTTCATAAGCAAGCGAGTGATTTGTATTTTCCGCAATCAATCAGCTTGTGCTTGCCTTTGCACATAAAACAGACAATATTTGGCTTTGACGACTTTTGTTGACTTTCTGTTGCCATGGTTGTGGCCTTTGTTGTACGGTGACCAGTATCGCGAGATTTCGGTGTGTCCACTTTTGCCGGTTGTGGGACACCAGGCGAACCAAACACTGGGTCATTCAAGGAGTCTGCCTCCCGATCGAGATATTCGACCAGGTCAATAATGCTGGGTTTACGATTGGCCGCTCTTATCTTTGTTGCTCCATCGCGCCATTTACGTTGAAAATAGAATGGGGCTCGTTGTACAATTTTCACCAGGTCTGAGTTTGTTAGCTCGCTTAAACAGCTTAGACTTTCTAGAGGATCTCTGATTGTTCTGACCTTGTCAGCGAACTCTCGAAATGCTTTGCTGTCGCCAGGCTTAATTGTTTTGCCTTCTACCAGCGATTTGATGCTGGTGTCGACAATCACATAGGGCTGCCCATATCTTTTGTCAAGCAGTTTCAATGCCTTTTCGAGTCTGCCTGCACCCGCTGTTTCGTAGCCTTCGATGGACCTTTTTGCTGGCCCGGTCACAAATTGCAGCAATCTGCTCATCTTTTGAGTTTCGCTAAGAGGCCTTGCTAAAACTTGCTCTGCGAAATGCAGTTTGAAGCGGGGATAATCTGCTGGATCGCCTTCAAACTTGATGACTTCGGGGCTCGGCAGCTGGTGCGTCAAGCTTAGGCGTTGGACGGCCAATAGAGCCTCGTTGAGTGCCAACCTTTCGAGTGACGTACTTGCAGGTAGCTGCGAGCTTGCTGCTGAAGCGTTCGCCTTACTAGGAACACCCACACCTGATAAATTACTTATCTTTCGATTAACTTTGTTTGACTTAAGGCTCTTAGTATCGTCTATACCTGACAACGAGTTTACTTCGCTCATGCTTAGCTCGTCTAGCCTTTGTTCGGCCTCATTTATCCTTTCATCAGCTTCAACTCTTGCCTTCAGAACTTGAAGCTCGGCTCCTTCAACTACAAGCTCTAGCTTTAGCTTAGCGTGAGCAATATCACTTCTCGATTTAATGCTCCTAGCGCTAACACGAGAGCGCTTGCTTGCTGTTTTACTGTTGAGATTAGCAGCTATATTTGACGTAATCGCTGTTTGCTTGCTGTTGAGGTCGATATTGAGCAAATAGCTACTCAATATCGCAACGTATCGATCGTTAAGCTGAGACATCTCGAAATGCCTAACACAAAGTTCCTTGAACGAATGACCGTGTGATTCGTCTATCAATTGTTCGTTCAACCGATCATACCCATCCCATTCGCTTTGTAGCTTGCTTTCCAGCTCCATGATGTCATCTTCCGGCAGTTGGTTGCTGGCGATGGCGTCGATGTTGGCATACAGTCGTTGCAGTTCCCTTCGGCTTGCGTCCATCATCTTGCCGATAACGGCTGGTCGCTTCTGCTCGGTCTTCGTCCTTCTTGTTTCCATCGTGGATGCAAATATAGCGACGAGACGACAGAGCCAACGAAGAAAAACTAATATAAAATGATCTTCTCTCCTGAGATCGAGTTTGGTGTTACAGTCTCATCAAGACACCCAGAAAACACGCAGTCACGTCGTATCGAAAACAACTTGTTCCGAATCGAACTGGTTTTTCTAAATAAGAATTAAAATATATACAAAACTAAATTAAATTACAAATTAATAACAAGAGTAATATATACGACAATAATAACGAAATCAATGATGTTTACCTTCGGTGATGGCTCGTAACACCGGCGTTGATATAATGCTACACTGTCGAGGGAGGCTTACAGCGATATGCTTAGATTTAATGCGGGTTACAAATTAAGAAATTAAAACTGTTGGCGCATGCGCAAGCGATGCACAAAGTAGAGCCAACACATAATTTGCATTGAAAGAAGTCTGGAGTTTTTCAAATTATACCTCAGCTGCTTATCAAGCTCGCCTTTGACCGCATCAAACTTCTCGGCGTGTTCTGCAACTGATTCTTTGCATTTTGACTGCAGTGATGATATTGTGGCCTCGTAATCCAAGCATTTCTGCAATTTAAATCATTTCACAAGTCACCTGTGCATTGCAATCTGAGAGAATTGAAATAAAACTGTTTAGGATATATATCTCCATTTCCAGCAACATAATGTCACTTTGGGCAGAGCTGGATCAGAGGAAATGGGGCTGTAGGCTCAGGTGCCCCAAGGCCTATCCTTCCTAAGGGATCTGTAGGGATATATTCCCCCAGGGAAATATTTTCATGCATATTAGCAAGGTACTGCATTTCCTGCGCTGCCCATTGAGACTCCTCAAAAGAGGATACCTGACTACCTAGGGTTACCAGACCACCTTAATTACTGGAAAGTTTGTTTTTCATACGCCGAAGATTACGCCAGGCAGTACTGCTCCAAGCTTGCGCCACGCCAAAATGAAGGATTTTTAACAGTGTTCAGTACCAAGTTCTTCAGATTTCCGTGGCTGCATCACGCCAATTACCAAATTACAGGCAAGCTCCACGCCGAAGATCTTCGGCGTAGCCTACAAACTTTCCAGCAGGACCAGACCACAGAAGAAAAAATACGGAACATTTGAAAAATTGGGTAGAAGTGTCAGATAACAAAAATCAACTAAACTCTGCACTTCGTAACACATAAATACGGAACAATTCGGGACATCTGGCAACCCTATGCCTGACAGCTGGGTTTGACCCCGGCAGGATTCGAAACCTGGACCTTCGACAGAGAGCCCTGTGCTATACGAACTGACCTAGACTCCCCCATTCTATCCCAGTGTGGCATGAATAATTATGCCAGGACAAACCATTTTGCATTGATCCTCCAGGCCATCTGCTTTTAGCTTCATTTGTGCTAGCTTGCTCTGTTGACTGTCAATTTGTATTTTCTGATCACTAATTTCACTGTCTTTTGAAATGAGCTGACGCCGCAAACTATCAGCCACATTCTCTAAAGAAGCAATCTCCTTGTCACGCTCTTCAAAAAGAGAGAGGTTATACACAAAATCTTTCTTGAGTGAAGAGAAATTCTGCTGCTGCTTCAAGAGAGATTTCTTGGTATGTGTAAGGGCTTCTTCAAGCTTTAAAATTCGGAGTGAAGCTAGCTCATCCAATTCTTTTCCTTTCGACAGAACCAGGGCATTCAAACGAGTAATTTCTTCATCCATAGCGCCACTCAATTAAACCACTAGCAGTGGCGTCTGGCGCTAGTCAAATCCATCACAGTTTCGTGAAATTGAGAGCTAGAAGGCAGCAAATAGTTGAACGCGACAGCGTGGATGGCTCGTAGACGTTGACTCCATCAATGACAATAGTAATTCACATACCATCTCAGGGCCCAAGGGTTACAATGAAATGAATCACTGCAACATTGCCTAACTTCTGGCCTATTAATCTAGTCTTCTACTGCGTATGCCCGTAGAATTTGAAGCCTCTCAGTCTCATTTATTCAAGTGATTTGAGTCACTCTTTCAAAAAGTCAAAGACTCAATCAAACTATCATTCATTCTCTTACTCAAGTCTCAAGACTCAACTCAAGCTCAAGCCGTCAAGCAAGACTCAAGTCTACGGTCTTAGTCTGTTAGTCACTGTCTTACACACATTCACACAAGTCAGGATTTTGTTGCCATTATGACAAGCCATGAGTCCATGACTGTTGTGCCTCGTATGACAGCATCGTTTCCGAGGCTTGTTGATTTGACGATTTCCTTCTCGTTATTTCACTTTGCACTTCTTGCTGTTTTTGTGTTCGTATATCTCTGTGAAACTCCAAAAGATGTGCTTTGGTATTTGTTTACCATATTTAAATGGGCACCAAGCGTAGTTGACACATGCACTGAGTTTTCCGAGCGAGGAGAGCTCGCGTTGTGCGTTTCATCAGATGTGTGCATGACCACCCCTGATCTCGTCCTTGGCCATTTCGTCAGCAAGATTCAGCTCAGATTTCTCCAGTCGACGGACGTTGCAGAGTTAAAGACACTCTGCAAAGATTGGTTTCCGATCGAGTAAGTACAGTTCGACTGGTATGTAGTGTTTACGACTCTCTGCTCCGTTTTTCATTGCCAGAGTGTCTCATACGCAAGAGTCATGATTCTCTTGCCTTGTCAGCTGTGCCTAGGCGTACAGTAGTAGAAGAGGGCGGCCGGTTAAAGTGATAATTCAATTGGTTCTCTATTTGGTATTCCTCAAGTCATAGGCTAGGCCTACTTATGGTAACTTCCAGGTCAATTTTAGCGGCCCTATACAAAGAACTCTCATCAGTGGCGGCGGAACGATTTCAAAGTTGAGGGGGTCGAGGGACCCCCCAAAAACGGTCCACTTTGCGACGCTAAGTGAACCCTTTTTGTGCTCTCTTACTGTACGTAAATGTCAAAGTTTTGGATCAGTGTAGATGCAACTCAAGGCATTGTAGTAATAAGCATGTTTATCTGCAATTTATGGACGTCAGTTACACAGAGCTTCCAACCCTTCAAGGGTAAAAAGAGGGGGCAGGAATCGAAAATAAAGAACTTAATTACTACGCCCTTTTTGTACAATAGATATGAGTTTTGTTTCGCAAGGCATGATTACTATGGAATTTTCTTGAAATTGGAATTTGATAGTTTCGAAATCTATGGGATCATTTTCATTTTTAATGGTTGCACATCTTCGATCAAGCCCTGCTCCATGATGCAGCACATTTTGATGGCATAAACTATCACAAACATGAAAGCCAAACAATTCAAGTCAGTCGAAGTCTGAATCAGTTCCAAGAATCAAGTACAAACAACAACATATGTTGTAAGTAAAATAGCTGACAGTCTGCTGCATGCAGCAGCAAAGAAACTACTGAGATCTAACTATTATCTACATGTACATTATATTTGAAGCTAGCTGGGGCCAAATTTACAACAAACAGCTCATCATGTTGCTGGTTGCTACCATGCTGAATTGCTGCTTTCAATCACGTCGCCAAGGGCAACATGTTCTCTTCCACTTTGACCAACTCCGACACGAAAACAACGATATTTTCCAATCTCATAAATCAATGCAAAGTGAATACAGTTAGAGCCTACGTTTTAATGAAGAAATGGGGCTGATAGTAGACTTACACGTAATGATTTCTTAAATATCTAGTAGTTTATTGGATAATCGGGAGGATATTAGAGCAATCGGGAGAGCGGGAGATTGATTTAAAAAACGGGAGACTCCCGATTGAATTGGGAGGGTTGGAAGCTCTGGTTACAACAAATAAATCTTAAGTTGTTTCCCTGTTGTAAGAGGGCTGCTCTGCATAATTCAGTTCTATAGTGGCACAATTTGTTCTTATTGTAGCTATCCTGACGTGTGGTATAATGACGTAACATCAAATGCCAAGTTCTTTGCTCTTGCGGCAACACTGCAGAACAAGATCGTTGGTGTCATTGTCGCTGAGATCAAGAGCAGACACAGAAGTAACAAAGAGGTAGAATAGTGTTTATTTCTGTTTTTTTTTTTTGTTGTGCTCCAGGCTACAATGCTCTGCTACTCTGGTTTTCTTTCACTTCCATCTTGGCATTAACTCACTGTAAGGGAATCAAGTGCGACTGCTATTCCTTGCATTTCTGATATATATCACAGTGTGTCTTTATTGAGAGCTTTCAAACATAATTATAACCAAGATCAAATTCAATATGTTTTCATTGTTCACAGTTTCAAGTGACCATTGCTTCTTTGTAAATTTTGAACGTCTTCAGAGACAATTATGCAAGTTAAATCTCATAGGCATCTGGATTGGAGTTTGATATATTTGTCAAAAATGTCAAATAAAAATCTGACAGGTGAGCATAAGTTAGCTAAATTACACTAATAAATATTTGTCCTTATGGTGCTTGTAGTGAGTTTAAGATGTAATTCTGAAGTCTACAGTCTACTGTTTACAATAATGGACTTGCAATTTACAAACTGATCTGGCAAAGATTTCCACATATGGATTACATGACTAAAGAAGAAATTGGCAAGATAATTATTTACTGGAGTAGTTATGTAATGTAATTAGAGGTAATGATGGCGCGTTGCATATTTCTAAAGTCATCATTAAATTGAGATTTATTTGTTGACATTGAATTGACGTGGTTCTTGTTGTGCAGGATGCAAATATCCTTGGTTTCTGGTATCCAGTGGACACCAAGGTTGCTTATATTTTGATTCTTGGTGTTGCTGAGCCATTCAGAAGGAAAGGAGTTGGTAAGTGTTTACTTCTTGTAAGCTACTAACATTGGCCCTAAGCCCCCAATGTGTTGGTTACACTGTGATTCTTCTTTGTAGAAAGTGATGAATTATATTTATTAGCCTTGGTAGGATATTATGCAGTTTTACTACATAGTGTACCTGTGCTTGACCCTTTTGTCTTTGCACCATTTCCTAGCATGTATTGAATATCTCTAGTCACGCTAATTCTTGAACTGCATGCAACTGTAGTGGTATCATGCTGAATTGCTGATTGTGCATTTTGTTTGGCGCACGCCTCATATTTCGATTTACTGAGTTCAGTTTGGTTTGCACAAGCTAGTCATGTTTTCTTTGCTGTTGCACACTTTACTGTCATCGTGATAATATTAAATAATTTTATTTGTTCTTGGCTGTTATCCTGTGATCTTGCATTGTTCACAGCTTCACTGTTATTGGATACCTTCCTGTCGCAAGTCAATTCGGTGGCTTATGCTTCATGCAAAGCTGTTTACCTGCACGTTCTGGCTAGTAACACAGCTGCTCTTCGCTTTTACACGGAACGCAATTTCAAACCCCATTTGTACCTGCCTTTGTACTATTCGATCGATGGCGTCAAAGTTGATGGTTATTCATATGTTCTGTATGTCAATGGTGGGGAACCTCCGTGGACCATAATGTATCCTTTCTTACCTCCAGCAATGCCCTCAGTTTTGATCAAATAACTCAGATTGATAATTCTATTCACCAAATAATTGTTTCATTCCATCAGAGAAGCTGTATTGTTTTTTCCCAGGAACAGTTTCAGTTTTGCTTTAGTGTAACCTTAATGTCACAAAGCTATCGTTTTGCCATCATAATTATTGTGTTTTGAAGGAAGTTTATGTGGAATTCTTCCTTAACCAAGTGTGGATCAGAGACTTGGCAACGCACACTGCTACTTTCATATCACAATGGAATATATGTAGTTTGCCAGTAGTGATGGCAACAAAATTTGCAAATTTATTGTCAGCCGTGCCTTGGACGTCAATGAGAAGTGTACAAAATATGTAGGGCAGGGATTTTCTATCTTGTAAATAGTTTATGACACTGATTTAGAATGTTCACAGAAATGATTTCTTTGTATCTGGTGAACATCTTGAAATGTGGTAAAACCCCAGTTGACTGTAATTAGGAAAACAAATGGAATAAAATGGAATATTTCTGCTTCGGTCTAATTGGAGGAATTAATTGATTCATGATTGTTGTTTGTAATTTGTGCTGCACATAAGTCTTGCTTCATTTATTATATTATCATATAAATGTGCTGTGTTGATGTATCAATGCTTCTACACTACCTTAATTAAGCCAGGCACACAACAGCATGATTATAGAATAGCCCACAATTGGATTGTATCAATTCTTAACGGTCAAAGTCAACTGTACAATGTATACACTGAATTAAGCTAATTTTAAATAAATCTATCCAAGTGGGATGAATCATGAGCGTTCAAGTATATGCATACATCATATCTTGATTAAATAAGGATATGAATCCTTCCACCGGAGTACCAAAGATAGTCACAATCTTTCCGATTATAATGGCTGAGCGGATACCTAAACATGCTCATTATTACAACTACGTGACATTAAAGAGTTTGTTGTTGTTGAAATCTGGTGAACAAGCTATTCTTCGCTGTAGTAGTGGAAAGGACAGTTTCCTCTGGATGATTTTGCGGTTTTCCTAGCGGGTCTTGGCTTTGGTTTCAGTTGCAGATCGGCGTCATGTCCGCTGTGTTGTCATTGGCAACCGTCAAAACAAGATGGAGCTCCGATCTTGCTGCGGTGATCTCCACAGCGACAGGACAATCATTCTGGCCTGACGTAAAATTTACGTTTCAAATAAACTCAGATACCTTAGTGGTAATCGGCCTGACTTCTAGTGATCCTAATGACTTGCTTCTCGTAAATTTCCTTTTCCTTTCAATGAGGTCCTCAATGGAAAGCAGTCCGTCCATTAGGCCGTTGCCCGTTTTGCCGCTACATGCATGCAAGTGCCACATTCCGCTCAATTTCGTCAACTCCAGACGGTCAACCAGTTCAAGCGGCGAAATAGCATTAGGACGGTCCTGTTTGTTAGCAATAATCAGCAGTGGTACTCCTGACTTCTCACAACAACGGCTGACGTCTGCCAAATCCTCGCTGACCTCTTCAAAGCGACATACATCCACAGAATCAACGACAAAAACAACTACTTCGGCACGGCGAAGATATGTCTTCCAAAGCGGCCGAATGCTATCGTTCCCTCCAACATCCCAAAGATTTATCCGCAAGTTCTTGGATAGTTTGATAAGTTCCACGTTGAAAGCTGACGTCTGCACAGTTTGAATGAACGAGTCCAGTTTCAAACGATACAGAAGTGTCGTCTTGCCGGCATTATCCAAGCCGACCATAACAACCTGCAACGGTCGAAGCCAAGCGTGCTTTCCTCTCGCCTTCAGATACGACCGCATGGAATTACCCATGCTATTACAATAACGCCGTAGTGAATATGAAATTGGTTTTCAAGTCAAACCGTGTTAGTTCCCCCAGCCAGCAAATTTAAACCACGATGAGTTAAAACGAGTACAAGAGTGGAAGTACCTTCGACGTGGGAGATTCAACTCACTTCCACCACCACATCACTCGAGCTGCGTCACCGACAGATTGGCCGACCAATTACCATGGAGACGATGTGTACTTTGATTCCATCGGCGGTGTTTATCTTCTTCTCGGTTGTGGCGAGGGATAAATAGGGAATAAGTCACACTTGCGTGTCGTGCCGTCCGTATCTGTCCGCGGGAGTGCGTATCGTAATTCCCACGTGAAAAGACCTCGCCTCTCACGCAAATCCGCTTCTATTGTCCTACCTCGATTGTCTGAAGACGTAATGGCCAATTGTCAAACATCAATTGATCTGTTCCAAAAATAAAGCGGCACTAAAGTCCGATAGGTATCCATTAGCAATGGACTGCTATCAATCAGTCAAATGATTAACGGCGAGTCATTGAAATTGAAAACACAATCGATTGCTTTCCTTCATTGAAGTCGCATGGGTCATAGTAAAACACCAAGGGCAGACATTAGCTTGTTTGGGGAATTCCGGTTTCCTATTCACAGAATGTGAGTAGTCGGGTTGGTCGTTTGAACTCAGATCGCAACGTGGATTGCGAGGCCTACTGTCTCCAGTCTCAGATGTAACCGACCGAAGATTCGTCATACACAAGAAATACTGGACTAAAGTACCGATCGTTAGAAATGTTCTTACGGAATTTGTACAATGTCTGTGCATTAGGTATTTTTTTAAAGATTGACCTAAATCCATTTGTAACAACTTGTACTGTATGACATATACAGGTACAGTGTCTGTCCTGTTTTCCGCTGACGCTGCCATACTACGACAGAGGACCAACAATGGGCAGCAATTCAGAAGCTTTGACATTTGAATTAATTTGCAATTTCCAACTTGATAATTCGTCAACTATAGTTGACCGAGCTTGAATTACTTACTGTCTAAGTGTCTATTGTTCGTGGGATTGGACAAGTTTGTGAAAATTATGAATTCAAAAGCTCTCGCTGTTTCGTATCTTGAAGTTGAATTGGACGATCTAAGAATATAGCACTTAAGGCTTAGAAAAGACACACTGACGCAATGGAGTGCGCTGATTTCCCTCAATAATTTGTGACAACTTTCAACTTCACTAAAAGAGAACAACTATGTCAGGAAATAACTAAACATAACTTCTATAACAAATTGAAATAAACATATTTATTAAATAAAAAGTCAACAGACCTATCAATAATCTTACACATTAAAGTTTTACGTCTTTAGAGGGCATGAAACAAACCAGTCAGGTAGAAAACGTTGTCCCTCTCCAAATCTTTTCTTGACAGTGACAGTTTCAAATGGTTCGTTGAAGTAGAACATGTACACAAACTCAGCACCCTCTTCCACCACTGTCTTCTTGACGAACGTTAAAAACCTATTTGCAAAGTTCAAGCATACGTTAGCATCCCAAGAGCCAGGAAGTTGTGCAGACATCTTTGGAATTTCCAGCGTTTTGAATGTTTGCAACTCGTCAACTACACCACTGTCGTCTCGCAAACCACAGATGATTTTTGGAATGCCACCCAAAAAACTCTGTGCCCAATACTTGATCAATTTGTATCTGACAAAGTTCTCCCAATGCTTCCTGTTATTCATATGACGTGTGGTTTTTAGCTCAATGTAGTTGTTTGGAGCTTTCTCTTTTAAATTACCATCTCTGCAATCGACCTCGGCACCAACAACAATGGAGTGCTCATTCAAACGTGTGCGCACAACTGACGTGAAAGATTCGCTGTTATTGATGCCATCTCCTTGGTCTTTTTCACCAGCTGCAATAAAAAAATAATGAAGAACAGCTAAAAAAAAAGAAGTAATTAATACATGTAAAATACCCCCCATCTCCTGCACTGCTGTAACAATTTAAACCAGGTGATTTTCAAATGGGCATCTCAAGACAAATCCTGCTACAAGAGTACGCTCACGGCACTGCTACATGGAACATGGCTATTGCAATCTCATTTACTATCAATATCCACTTTGTGGAGCAGCTAGAAAGCAGGGTGTTAAGTGAGCTTGCTTATTTCTTTGTTAGCCTATCTATTTGCTCTATCCACCGGAAAACCACCTAATTTTAGTTTATATCACTTCTTTTCACCACGAGCAAGAAGTTTTGATAAAATACTGCGCCAGACCACAAGCTTCCTCTTCCAGTTGGGTAATGCAACTCCACGTAAGGGTGTTGTAAGCTATTTCATGCTTGATGAAGAACCAATAAAAGTAATCAGAAATCCAGGAACTTGATTATTTCAAATCATCTGCATACAAAGCTACGCTTACCACCACCTTTGGTGACGTAGTCTTCAAACTTAAAGCCCCAGTAACACATCTTTTCCAATCTTGCAGGACGATTTAGTCTTTCAGTTTTCTTGTATGCTGTCTCAACCTCACAGAAAAATATTGTTCCACACAGCTTAACAACAGCAAACTGCCAAGGTTCTCGCCTCTCATACGGTGTGCATAAGATCTTTGTGAAGAGACCACGCCATGATATGAAATCTGTGTTGAAACTGAAAACAAATGCCGTATTAAACCTCAGAAAATATCGTATCTATAATTCAGCACGGCACAGTGCTTGATCGCGCCAAAGAGTATGATGAAAGTGGGATATATATCAACTGCAGTTCACTGTGTGCTTTCTGCAAACTCTTGCCAAGCAGACTATGAGAGAAATGGATGATATGATATTGTATCAAGCAGAGAAAGTTATGTGTATCATATCACCATAATTTATTCAGTATTTTGAGAAACCTGAGTCATTTTACAGAAGTGGTAAGTACTGCGGACCAACGTATACAGGACACAAATAATCATTGGCCTGCACGTACAACCATATCTTGGCATAGAATGCTTTTGAATAGTGGCTGGAATCTTGTTTACATCTCAAGGAATGTGATACAAAAACTCACAAATATACCCTGGCACGCTCATGCTGGCTTGCTGTAAAACCCGATTCGCTGTTGGAGCAAGCTAGAACCGAGCCACGATGAGCACGGCACGGCCCATGACTAGCACGCTGTATAGCCTAGGCCTTAGTTGCTTGCAGTTTCCTCCGCAAATGAAGTATAAAAATAACATAAGAGTTAATATTAATACTTTTCAATGCCTAGTGCAAGAAGTAAGACACAGTTTTGGTCGCTTGGAGTAAGATATGATCCGTCACTTTGTTGGTGCTGCTGTCTTGATTGTAAACAGTCTTTTGAACAGACTCAAGCTCTCGTGTTTCGTGTTGTATACATTCTTGGCGGCCAAATCGAAACCATGAATTCAGGGATGAACCCACGCCAACGATTACCATATAAGAATATCTTGGATCTCACGACTCATTTCAGAATTGCTTTCCAAGAATTGAAAGTAGCAAACATTTGCAGCTGTCGCTATCGTCCAGAGGTATGTATGTACTTGCTTCCAAGAACAAAGTAGTTCTGTTATCGTCCAAATTCAACGGTCCAATCGAATTAAAGATAGTTGAGGTCAACAGCGGCTTGTGCTGGATCTATCCAGAGACTTTCAGGTCGAAGCGTAGTTGGGTGTGCGGGGCAGCTAAAAAGGTGGGCAACGTCATGCGGCACTCCATTGCAATCGGGACAGCGATTAGCAACTGCAGGGTCCAGTCTGTTCTGGAAGCTGTTGAGTTTCCTGCAGTGGCCAGAGCGCAGTTGAGCGAGCAGTGTGCGCTGCTGCCTTGACAGCTTCTGTTTGTCCTTGCTGATAGGTAGTGGACGGCCTCCGAGCACAACATTTCTGGTTTGGCTGGCAACAGTCTTGGCCACAAGACTGGTGTGGATGTTTGCTAGCGAATCATTGATGGTAGATCCTAGCTGGGCCAGGACAGTGCTGCTGTGCTTAGAAAAGAGTGTCTTTTTCTGCTGCCTGGGTGGGTCGCCTTTGGTGCAAATGTTGTGGCAAGGGTGGTCGGGCTGTAGACAGTTGGCCAGGTATTGAGCAGCCAACAGCTCAGAGTGTTGTTTGACAGGCAGGACTGACGTCTCCTGGTGAAGGTGGTCGATCGCTGCCATCTGGTGACATCCCGTCACCACGCGTAGTGCTGCATTCTAGGCAGTCTGGAGTTTAGCAAGGCTGGTGTTACTCGCTATCGGCTCCCATACTGGCGCGGCGTAGTTGGCAATGGAGCGATTGATGGGCTTTATAGGTGATTAACTGGGTCTCCTTCTGTTGGCCTGAGTCTCCTTCTGTCGTCCAGAGGTCCTGCTGTTATTCACATTGGTAATTCAATTAGAGTGAAATCATGGCTAGCCCAAAGACTCAACAGGTTTGGTAAATGGTAAGTGAGAGTTTGTTTAGTTTCGATGGGGCGGCTGGACTGACTTAAAGAAATCGAAGACTTTCCAATTGGATGGCAAATGTGCCGATAATCTGCTCCTCAGAAAAGCAAATTACATGAGCTATGTTCTCCCCGTCAGACTTTCGTAAACCTTGCAAATATATATCATCCGCCTTTTGGAATTGAATAATGGACCTTTGTTTTGTGAGCTGTGAGAGAATTCGCTACACGACAATGCCGCTATGGAGAATTACAGAGAATAGTTCACAGTAACGTTCTCTATTTGTACTTACGCACTATCAGACGGGCCCCAAAACATCCTAACCTCATCCCTTATCCGTAGGCTACTCCAATCCCCCAAAAGCTATTCCTAATTATCCATTAATAGGCCTGCCTGGTGCGGCCTGCGCGACTGGGCAACTGAACGGCAATACACTTCGCACAACGAAATTGAATAAGTCTTTTCCCATACCTCTTTTCCGCGCTGGACCCTTGAAGATCAGCAGGACTAAATTGGTGTCCATGTTTCTGCAGCCATTGCAGAAGCGTATCGAGCTTCTCCTCTACATTTTCGTCTCTTTTCTTGAACACATCATATCCCACGGCCAAGTCAAAGTTGAAATGCTCTGATTGCGGCGGATGGTAATCTCTTAGCTGGCGGTCATCATCACAGTAGCTTCTATTTATATCCAAAGAGAAATTCCCAAATTCAACAGGTTGCCTGAAGTTAACAGCGCCAGCAGCAAACCTTCTCAGGGGATGGACTGGGAATTCAGATGTTCTATCATCTGAGTTAGATTTACCCGCATGCTTTCCAGTCTTTCCTTTCTTCTTTCCCATGTTGGAAGGCAACGGCGCTGTGTCGACCTTGGAGCAATCTGCTACAGTGCTAGGGGGACACAGGGTGTTATTAGAACTGAGAGATTCTCCACAGGACTCTTTCCGCTTCATAATTCAAATGAGAAGCGGATAACGGTTCTTCCGTAAATTACTAAGTAGTTCATCTTCTCAAATTCAACTAGTAAATGCACATACTGATGCCTGTTATTTTCTTGGAAATGATTTTGTCTTCGTCTTCCACCACGGGTGGTCTTCCACCATGAGAAAACCTCACTGTGCTGTCTCTTTTGCATGTTCAGTTTCTATAATGGCAGCCTGGACCTTAATTTGCTTTGCTCTCCAACTCCAAGCTGCTAGTCTATGAATTATACAGATTACCAAGTGATGAAACACCTTTAACATATTATTTGCAGCCAAAGTTGTTTACTATTGGTAAGGCAAACCAGTTTCCAATATGGAGGATATTTCAGCGAAGAAAAGAGCCATAGAAGCAAAATTAGAAGAGGTAGGAATCTGAGACTGAGTGAAAGGAAGCTTAGTCCGAGGGCCCGCCTAGTTGGTATTCCTAAGCAGTAAGCAAGGATATGAATGGAGAACTTTATCTGTACTCTTAACAAGGGCAAAATTAAATGGTTTGAAGTGCTACTTCCACCAAGTTCGATATTTCAAATGTGGATAGAGCTCGATGAAACAATACGCTTGGCCCTTGGGAAAAAGAATTTTTCCATTGAGAGTATGTGTCTATATTTGAACTAATTCAAATTCAAATATGGAATTCACACATGGAAGGCAGGATTAACCTGCACTTACACCATATGGATGCAAATAAAAATACGGCATGAGAATTGAGAATGTACAAAAAATAAATCTACTTCCCTTCGAGGAAGTGATGCTTCAGTCTCTTCTTGAAAATCGCAAGTGACTGAGACTCAACCACGTGCTCAGGGAGAACATTCCATTGCCGAATGGAACGATAACCAGAGATATCGACCTCTGATCATCAAAATTCGAAAATATTTTAGCTATCAGCGAAAAGGGGGCGGAGGTCGATACTGAGACTTCACTTGGCCGCAGCTGAAGGACTTTGCTCATGTTCAAATACCGGCTAAAGTCACAGAAGCTTTCTATCTGCAGACAAGATTGCAACAAAACAGGAATGTAAGAAACATTCTACCACTTAGTCAGTAAGTAAGAGGAGCTAATGTCAATAAATTCAAGAAATCAGACTATATAAAACTCAATATCAAACTGTGGCAGTACCAGCGAGAGTGCGACAAGTGGAAATCCTATGTGGATGATCATGTCAAATTGTACAAAACACAAGGTTTCTTCGCATATCTTACACATTCCAATGTTTTTTTGCTCGACTGAATCATAACCATAACTTTTACATTTAGTGATCATATTGATGATGATGAAATTTTGTTACCAACGGAAATGATGTTTATCACAGACAGTTTGAGTTCCCGCATTTTATTATTGTTCTTTGTTGATATTTAGGAGAAGCTTAATATTGCATGGCTGCGTGAAAGTCTGAAGAAGAGTGATCAGCTTGGCAATGGCATGGTATGTAGATGCATACTGTCTATGGTCTACTTTGGTTTTGATCTAAACCAATGTCTGAGTGTAGTTGTTGCCTTAGCTTAGCTAACCAACTATTATTTTGATTGGATGATTCAGATAAACATCTTGACATCTTTTGAAGATCGACTTCACAAACTGGAAGACACCATTCTTCCCGTCCATAAGGAGACTGTGGAACTGCAGAGGCGCCAGGATAGTATCCTTCTAGGATTGACGTCTCTTAGAAATTGATCAAATTACATCAACAGGTCTACCATGTGTGGTTATCTCTTTTCATGTAACCAGTAAGTCAATTTTTTCTTTAACTGGCTATCAGATGTTGATAAGACGTTAGTACTTCTTGATGAGGTATTGGCATACCATAATGTCAGCAGGACTGTTACGGCTAACGGAACCATTGAGCAAGGGTGAGTCGTGTGTGTAAATTCAAACTTATTTTGCTCCACAAATGTAGCTCTTATTGTTTCACAACCTTTGAACTTGAAGTCAGACAAAATCTATTGATTTCAGTTTTTAAATGTTGTAGAACTTGCTACAAATGTTTTGGTTTTCTCCACTTGAAACCAGGCCTGGCTGTTTTGATATCTTCTTACAGTACGCTACCTCTTAATTAAGCTAGCAAGCTTGATAATTTTATTACTGGGTGGCATGACCTAGATGCGTTTCACTGAGTTGCCGCAATGTGTTGCTGGATTGTACAGTACTGCAGCACTGTAGATGTTTTGCGTGGCTTGATGACTACATTAAAGTGTATCATGCTTCATGTCCTGCAGACCTACGGGACACTTGGATGAATACTTACAATGCATGGAACAGATTCAAGATGCCATTGTCTTTTTCAACAAGCACAATCCAGACAGTGTTGAGCTGTCATTGTTGGTATGTGCTTGCTGTGTTGCTACTTTTAAAAATGGCAGACCACTCCCTCACACCAAACATTGCCTAATTATGTTCATCTCATGATTGACTTGCCTTTTTTATTAGTTACCATGGTTGCACAATAGGTGGCAGTACATTCTAGTGTGATTAATATTCATACATTGATCATTTTCTAGGGTTCTTTGAATGAAGCTGGCATTGATATGCTTGAAAAGGAATTCCGCACGCTCCTCAAACGACACAGCAAAGTTGTCCCAGCTGTCACCATTCAAGATGTCCTTGGAGCTGCAATAGAGGAAGATGGTATCTCCTATTTCCTTCATGATGTGTCTGACTGCTTTTCATTCAAACAATCCTTTATATCCCTTTAATTTTTATCATATTGCTGTTTTTAAAGTGCTATATGTCTGATCTTTTCTCAAATCAAATGCCTTATCACTGCACGGGACGTGCACCACTGAGGTGCCTAATCACCACTGAGATGTCTCAATCAGCTATGCAGAATATTTTTCTGGGTTATGTAGTTTTCTACAACCCGTGCATGTCAGCCTGTCGATGAGTCTGATGAGGCCACGGACAGGAAACATCCATTGGAAGAGAGGCCGAGTGTACATTGGGCAGTTGGGTTCAGATGAAGGCATATCAGCTCTACAAGGAAACTGAAAGGGATTGGGTTGATAGCACAAAAGCCGATTGCCACCTAAAATATGATTTATCTCTGTCTTAATATTCTTTTTATTTAACTTGTATCTCAGATGTCAGTCAATCTTCTGTGGATGATGCTCAAATCGAACACTTCTCAGGTGAGTCATGTTGTGTCTTAATAAGATTTTGTGAAAGTAACTGATACTCACCCTTTGCTGTCAAGTCTTGCCTCTGTGACCTGCTATTTTGACAAATCAAATGGCCCTTACTTAAAACTGGTTGTGAGATATGTGACTATGTCTGTGTTTCTGTAACTAAGTTACTCTCGCACTCACAGGCAAAAGCAATGGCATAAATCTGATTAAACAGATTCAAAGTTTGTGGATTAGTAAGCAATACGCATGCTTGGCAGTTGTGCCAAGTTGAATAAGTTAAGAAAGAGAAGTAATGCATTAATGTATCCATATCCTTGTTAACTATATCGCAAAGTCAACTTTAGATTATGCATTTCTTGTCAAATGTTGTTAGTGCAAAGTTTGAGGATGCTTCTGACAGCAAGATGCAAGTTCCAGTGTGAGTCATTTTTCTTACATATGAAAAGTACCTTTGATAAGTCAGGTGATCATTACGTGGTCAGTTCCTCTGTAAAGCGTTCTTTGTGAACTTCAAGGGCACATACCTGGACTGCAGGTTTGCTCCTGCTGTGAGAATAACTAATTATGACCTTTGAATTAACAGAAAGGATCATGGAAGAGCTGGGCATGATTGCCGCATGGCTGGTGAATCATGGGAAATCGTCTGGTATGTTTGCTTATTCAATTTCTCAGTAGTATTTTTCATATATGCCTACATTATTATCATGCTGTTGTGCTACGTCAGTTCGTATCATCAGCAAGTCCACCAATAATCAATATTTTAATGTGTTTAAACGTGTACCCTCGCTGTTCTAACTGTCTAATTAGTGTTTCAAGCATTGTTGTGCTAAAAGCATCTGATTTTGTTTTATTCATTTAATGAAACCATTGCTATTACTGTGGCAGAGCATTCTAGATTGGGTTGTGTAAAACACTCCCATTATTATTTCAGTCGTTTTACTTGGTGAGCCACATAATGGCTCTCTTTGTTCATGTGTTCTTTGTTTCTTAGATTTCATGAGTGTCTACTCTCAGATTCGCTCCAGTATGCTTCTACAATCTTTGCAAGGGTAAGATGGGGCTTTGACAACAAAGCGGTGTACGTGTGTGTATGATTTCTTATTTTCTTGTCCTAGCAAGCAGTAGGTTGAGAAGTCTTTGGTTCTTTCAAATCTTTTATGTTGTACATGAATGATCTTTTTGTAGCTTGGTGAGCAGCTTGCAAAATGGGTTCGTGTGATTACATTCTGTTGCATAGCAACATGTAACATTGTACAAAGGAGGCTTCAGAGATATCTCATGTGCTGTTTAGAGGGAATCTCTCATTCCCTTCTCTAGGATATATCATTAGACGATTTTGTAATGCGAGAGTGTCTGTGACCTGTATCATGTTGTGCAAGTTAAGCCTAGTTTATTAATTTCTTCTTTGTTTCAGAGTGAAAGATAGTGGTTTCCTGCATGTTCCTGTGAGTTCCTGTTTCATATTGCACTGCATTCATTGTAACTCATAAGTTGTTCAACCACAAGACAATGTTATCAGTCTACATGCTGAGTGTGATGAGATCAGTGTCCTGCACCTAATATATTTGCCTGTTGACTGTTGATTGTTCCCACTCAATTCGTTCACTTACAAACCAGCAACATATTAGCTAGAGGGATTGTTCTGTGTGGCAAAAGACTATAGCTAAATAATGTTTTATGTTTGACGCATGGAGAGCTGTTCAAGTAATGCCTTCCTGTGATGTTTCTTAGATGGACTTCTCACGGGCATTTTCAGTATCAGGTAAGCAGCGTATGTGAATTGTATCATGATTCATTCCAGTTAATTGTGATAAATGTAAGCATGACCATCCTCCATGAATTTCTGCTGATTTCTGTTGTCTTGTGGTGTCTACAACTCTTGTGACTTCAAGGCGGTGAAGGGAGTTGATGTGTGATGCTTGATGACAGATTGTTGAAGCACCGATGCCTTTCGTCTGCGCTGGTTTTGTGTCGAGACGCTCTTGCGGGCACTGCACCAATGTACATCTCAGAGTTCCTCCAATATGTAACCGGGAGAACAAGAGCCGCATCCAGACGCGATCTTTACATTGATAAATTCAAAAGCACACACGGCAAGAACTCTCCTATTATGCTAGCTGCACGCCTGCACAATTCACTCAACAGGACACATCCGCAGCTCTTCACTGCTACAAGCAGGCAGAGCTTCAAGCAGTTGCTGAAAAGCATAGACCTGGAAGGGATTGTTCTGAGCTGCATCTAAAAAAAAAAATTACTAAAAAAAAAGAAGAAAAAAAAGACGGATGTAATGTAGTGCATGCACAGTAGTTATTAATTAGTCGTATGTTTTTTTAAACCATATACAAAGTTGTAATTAATTTAGTCCCACGTTTTTAAGCCATATACATAGTTGTTATTAGTTTAGTCTTACGTTTTAAACCTCTCGCTCGTCATTCTGTAAAACGTACCTGTGCAGGTAACTGTGGAGGACATCTGATCCTCTTCAGTAGAATACGAGGTTAAATAAAATATATGATGATGATGATTGTATTGCCACAAGATCAGCTGAAACCAAGTTTAGTCGTTATCATCCCAGGAAATGCTACCATTAACAAATCTATCGATTTAGCCAGTCTATTAAGATGCCACCTGTGCAAGTATTCATTAGCAATCACTGATGCACGATACTCAGCATTTGTACTATTTTGTCCTTGTCTATTAGTGATTTAGGTTTAATTGATGCAAGCCAAATTCACTAGTACAAGCTAAAGCACATTTGTTTTTGTTGCATCTACTTAAGTAAACTAGTTTTACAGCCTCCTTTGTATGTTTGTGTATTAACTCATTTTACTGTCATACTTTTTGCACGTGAGACAATCACTGGCAGCATAGTAATGCTAATTTCACGCATAGAAATCCCTGTCAACATGTTTACATATCTGTCAAATTTGCATGGAATCGCATTGGATTTTGAAGATACAACAGATTGAAAATGTTGCTCCAACTGTCTACTTTACAAATTGTACAAAAGGGGTAATCGTCTTCAGTCATGTGACTCCAGCTCTAGAGTAGAACAGCATTTGGAGATTGTTTTGGAGCTTTAAAGAAATGCAACTGTTCTGCTGTATTTCTTCTAGGGGGCGTTGCTCCAAAGAGAAAGCCGATGAAGAGAGAGTATGACAGTTACATTGTATTTATAACGGACAACGTGATGGCTGAGTTTATTCTTCTTCCAGCTGATGCGCTTCAGATGATACGTGTTCTTTTCTGACCTATGACCTTTGTCCCTGTTAGCTTGTGATGCATCAGCAGGAATATTCTGCAGTAACGTAACTTAGTTAGTGATTCTGTTTAGTCGTTAGCCTACTGCGTTAAATGATGCTAATATTCTCGCATAGGTGAGATTTCATGTGCAGCGCACACCCCATATGATTATGCTAATCAGATATTCTCAAAATATTTACATGCAAAAATTAAGGAAATCCTAACATATCCATTAGTACACTGCATTTTAAGTTTGGATATGCAGAATACGGCAATCCTCGTATGTGAACATTTGTTTGTTTTTTATATTTGCTTCCAGCTTGAAGAGGTCTTCAAAGCAGTA
Organism: Calvadosia cruxmelitensis; assembly: GCA_900245855.1. NCBI lineage: Eukaryota > Metazoa > Cnidaria > Staurozoa > Stauromedusae > Kishinouyeidae > Calvadosia > Calvadosia cruxmelitensis. Next base: position 38,734 of record OFHS01000181.1, read on the forward strand.
CACAGAAGGTGAGACACCACTGGGCCAACATCTCATAATGATGTTTGATACGCCCGTTATAGAAATATTGAAGGCTGCAACATTATGATGAGGCATTGTTTTCTATTTCTGTTAATTTAGCATCCAAATAATCGCCTGGTCTGACTTTCTTCCAAGGTCACCTGACTTAAAACAGCCAGCCCCTTGAATTGTGAATGAGCTATCACATTGATCACATGTTATTTGGTTTGAAACATGACATCACGATGAAGATGACCCTAATTGCCTTGTGACTATCTCATGCATGCTAATATGATAGATAACCTGATGCTCATTCCGTGACTCTCTCTGCAACATTTTTGTTATTTCTTCTGTTTAGCATTTGGCCACCGGAAGCAAATGTCTTACAGTGGAGTGGGTGCTGAGATGCTGCACAAGGAAGAAGATGAGTAAGTTCTTAATATCCCTGATTTTTGCCAAGGATCATTGTTCAAGCAGACCTTTGAAAATAATAATCACAGGGCTCTCAACTTCAGGCTGGGTCTCAGAGTGAGAATTTTGTCTAGTACGGTGTATGCAAGTGCGACATATGCAAGTCGCTCAAAAGCAAGTACCTGCTCATTATTATTACTACTTTAAACCTATGATACTATAATGGTAGCCCCTGTAGCATAAATAAAGCAGCGTCCTCTGTAAAAGACCTATTGTCCCGACAAAAAAATGTTCTTTTTCTATAAGTTTTGTGGGGTGCAATTGATGTAGATGTCAAATCCACTGCATGAGTCAAGTAGCACAACACTGAACAACGATTTTGGCATGCATCATCCTTGTTTCATATAAATCCATGATCCTTCATATTTATTAGCGACAGCAACAATAATTTTCAGGAGCGGTGATCGCAATTTTGAGAGAAATAATTAATATATACACGAACAAGTTTCTTACTTTCCTCAAGGGCTATTCCGCATGTTGGTATTTTCTGTAATTTATTTTTGAAAACATCTATTCCTGATCATTGTAATGCGAGTGTCTATTTCCATAGGAATGCAGAAGTAATGAAGTTCATTAGCACCAGCGCAGCCCTTTTGAAGCTGATTCAGGTGAGCACCATCTTGGATTTCATCTGTAACAATTATCAATTTCTGATATGATGCTGGTCTTTGTGGTAGACACTTGAGCAGGGATTGATGCTTCATCATCCATGTTGTTCTTGTGCATATGATTGATGATTATATCTCACTGCTTTTTCCTTCTGCTTCAGAGTGAACTCAATCTTCTCAAGGCAATCATACCAGATTCACACCAAGTGCCCATATTTAGCCAGTTGCTATTGGAGACACTCCATGCATATTCTGCTGATGGCGAGGTAACTAAAGCATCTGTTGTCTCTGGTATGCCTTTGGCTAGGTGTATGCATGTGAGAGGTGCCATCAAGATGTATTATTACCATGCCCGCGGGGCGTGACGACGCTCCACTGATCGCTGTGAGGTGTGCTCCTGCCTTCATCTGTCATGACTACTGTTTGTCAACTTCTCTTTTTAGAGTATTTGCAACTCTGCCAAAAAGTTGTTTGGCAAACTTGGTCATTCCGCCATTCAAATTCTCCTTCCAGTGCTGAAGTATCTGTTGTCCAAGAAGCCTGATTTTGAAATTGTCCTTAAGGTTCGCTTTGACCGTTGGTTGTTTGAATGTTCAGCTGCTGTGGACATGCTAGATTTACTTGACACTTGGTGCGCTGTTGTTTTGTTTGTCAGGCTGTTAATATTGACACAAGGAAAAAGTTCTTTGGTGTTATTGCCGTTATTACAAAAACCGTAAGTAAATGTAGTGATTTCGTGTTTTGCGTATTTCTTTATAAGTTGTTGGTAGTGTTGATGTCTTTTGGTCTCACTTTCACAGGGCCACAGGGCGCTTATGGAGTTTTCAGATCGAATTAAGGTAAGCAATAAGAGAAGCATTCAACATCATACTGTATTGTCAAGTGGTCTTATGATAATCGTAGTTGAAGTTATATTTGTTAAATCTATTGGCTCTTAAATGCAATGGTTGGAATTTGTGGTGCTGTTTGGATGATATGCTGAATGCGTCTGTGCTTGTCACTGAACAGGAAGCTGAAAAGGGTGTTGGAATGCCAAGAGATGGAACTGTGCACGAAATTACGAGCAATGTAAGACAATCAACTGACACAATGTTGTTGGATCAATTGTTTACTTTCTTCTTTTGTTTTTACATTGAAACCCTAATTCAGTTCTCACATGAACCTTTGCTGCTTTTAAGTGTGCCTGAGTTAATGAGTTGTTCCCAAGCAATATAATGTTCTGCCATGCATTTGTGTCTGAGTCGAAGTACTTCACTTGTAGGTCATGGTCTTCTTTGAAGATATCTTGAGATTTAGAAATACCGTCGCTGTCATTCTGGCTTCACAAGGTGAAACTTCATTCATTTCCATTAACGTTTCTCTTATTAATTCCTTAGATGGCATGAGCTCTTTTCTGTATGCTGCAGGCATTTCTGTTTTGGATGCTGCTGATGTTTGCATGTTTACATCTGTAGCAGCGGTCATATGCCACGGAGCTTATTTCCTTCCTCTGCTGCTGCTGTTGTTGTTGTTGTTGTTGTTGTTGTTGTTGTTGGTTTGCTAGATGGGGTCAGTTAACATAGCCTGACTGTATCCTGTGATGCAGGTTCAGATGGCAGACCAACACTTGACAATGGGGACTCACCTTCAACAAGACGCGTGGCAGAATATGTGTGTATGTAGCATCAATTGTCAACCTGTCATTAAAGTGCTTCATATCAAGGCAAATTGGTCCTATGTCCTGTGATGTGCTTCCTGTAGTCATGTGATTGTTGTGCTACGTCCTGCTAATACAAGATTGACTGTACAGTGTTTAAATGTGATTCCATTTGTATGCTGTCGACCAACATCCCAGAATGGTCATGATTGATGGCATTGATTGTGGATTTGTGAATAGCTTAGATTTCATTGTTGTCGCAGTTGATATTTATACTTCTGATGCTATTCACTGCTCATTGATAATTGCTGGTTGTTTTTCTGCTGCAGCTAAATCTCTTTCGCTTCTGTCGGTCACGTTGTCGCTCAACACCCGTAACTATGACAACCCAACACTACAGTCAATCTTCTTGCTGAACAACTACAATTACATTCTCAAAAGCCTTCAAAAGTGAGTGCAATTTAACAGTTGCAGCACCAGTTTACTTCCAGCACTGTTCTCCATGATGCGATGCAGTACAGATGTACCGCCTACTTGATTAGGCCCTAACGAGGCTCTAATGCTTTATTATACTGTTATTGTTTGTTTGTTTGTTTGTTAAACATGACTGCTTAACCAGGCCTACTACTTCAGTTAGCCAGATGGCCACCAAAGACAACAGTATGCAGCTCACTTGCGGCATTACCCCGTTTGGACTTCCGTGCTGATCTTTGCGGGTAGACGACTTTTTGATTATTTGGGTTGTTTAACTAACGACGTGGATAAAATCCCGGTAACCGGGACTTTGGTTGCGTTGGATAAAGTCCCGGTAGTCGATCGCGCACGCGCAGACAAAGGACAACGTGCGCCAATATTGAAGCTCTTGCAGTCTGCGTGGTTGTGTGAAATGATCATGGTGGCTATTGATGCCGAGAAATCTCTTCGTTGCACTTTTATCGGAGTTTTATGACAAGTTTCAATTCGTTCAACAAATCTACAGAATAAACATCCAGTGGATTGGAGTGCATCTTAGTATAAAATCTTGTCACACAATCACGGGAATGGCGACGTTGTTCCACAGATCACCTGCGTTTACGCATGGTTTTACGCGCGGTTCACGACCGGAGGATAGCACACTGCCCTAATAATTTTCCCTGGAATATTTCTGTACTGTCTTTTCTGTACCTTCAAACATTTATCGCTAAACGCTAGCAAGCGAGCCTCCAGATAGCTGAGATAGTATATTTGCGATGACAAGAAAGAATAGTTAGAGATCGGAGCTTCTTCGTCAAGATGACTATGTTGAGAGCAGACGTCCCAAATTCCTGAATCCTCGGAGAATACTTATAACCTTTTGGATTACAGTAATTATGTAATTGGTGATGAAATATATCGCCCAAGCTTTCAAGTGAAAAAATGTATACCAAAATCTAGATCTGAATGCTCTCGATTAACGAAGCCCTTGAAGCTACATCGCCATGTTTAAATTTTCAAGTGCGCTGGCCTCTGTCTGCGCGTGCGCGATCGACTACCGGGACTTTATCCAGCGCGACCAAAGTCCCGGTTACCGGGATTTTATCCACGTCTTTAACTAAACTAACGTAGAGCTTGTGATGGATGAATTTGCGGCCATCCCAAATCACTCATTGTTGACTTTCCCCTTGCATGGGATTCCTGCAGGGCGAATCTGATGTCTTTCCTTCGAGAAGGAGGAAATTACGATCTTGAACAAGAATACCAAGACGTCATCTCAACAGAAATGGAGAACTACGAAAGGAGGTGCATGCGACCACTGACCTATACGTCAATTATGCTGCTGCCCTGGTGTCATTTTGACTAATGTGCTTGATATCATCAATAGATCGACTGATCCTGATGTCTCATTGAGTAACGACTGTAATGTTTGTTTTCAGTTGGACCAAGGTCATTGGCAATTTGTTGGAGGTTAATAATCCTGTTTCCTCTGAGAAGCTGAGCGAAGCCGCAGAGAAGGGACACGTAAGACCATGATTATACGGTGAATGAGGAATGTGTCTGCTGTCTTGCGCTGGCACGAGGTTGTCATTGGTGTTGTTGTTGTTGTTGCACAGCTGAAAGACAAACATCGCCAAGCCATCAAGGACAAGTTCAAGGTAAAATGGATGGCAGTTGTGCAAGTGGCGGCAATCAATCAATCAATCAATCAATCAATCAATCAATCAATCCATGTCTATTGGTTATTTATCTGAAGTATTGCTTTCCCTTTCTCAGGGGTTTAACACTGACTTTGAGGAGCAGAAGCAATTGCACCGTTCGTACGCAGTACCTGATACCGTGCAACGAACAGCCATGTGCGACAAGGTCTTGGAACTGGTCGTGCCCTTGTACAAGACATTCCTGTTGAGGTAGGCTCACAGATGGGTAGGCTGCAGCACCATTTGCGCCATGCGTGCCACTTCATACTCAGGATGAGCATTGATTCATTCTCGACATTTCCAGATATCGCGACGTTCATTTCACGAAATACCCTGAGAAGTATGTCAAGTATTCAGTTGAAGACTGCCATCGGAGTATTCTGGAGATGTTCAATAGCCCACAGAAATGAATTAATTATAGAGACCACGGATTAATTCATGCTGACTGCGTGGGCATTACTCTTTCTGGAGATTCGTCGCTCCTGCTGTAGACAAAGATGGCATTTTCACTGCGATAGAGCACGACGTCATTTGTCCGCGGCACTCACAATGGATCTTTAATTCGTCAATCGTTTCAACTTCATTGTAATTAATTCATGATGGTCGAACGTTGCTCAGAATCCGATGTACAGTACTAATTACGAGAATGTTGTAGATTTTGTATTTTATAATTAAATGAATTTTGATTTCATGAGATGAAATTGTCTCAGATCGGAAGGATGTTCCTTCATCAGTGTCGATGTTATTTTTGCAATCTAGAAAGAGGCATAGCACAGCAGCACTGCAGCAGTGAGGCAATCCAGGGGGTGACATCGGTCCGAAGGCTTGGAGTAAAAGATTGCCAAAAACAATCCATTTTATTAGTAGCAACGCAATAAAGGGCACTGACTAATCGAGTGATTACTGATTTGAGTGCTGACGTGCTGAAGTTTGGTCTGGATTGCATCTGGTTGTCAGTGCCGCTGGCCGTGATAGTTACCTTTCCTGCACCAATTGGTTGCTGCTTTCCGTTAGATTGATTTATGAGTGATTTAATAGCATCTCAATCTTCTGTTATAGGTGCTAAGTAAGAGCAAACAAGAACATCTGTAGCCATTCGCCTTCCTTCGCGAAACGAATCTTAGAATCAATTGTGTTCGGATTCGAGACAGTGTTGCCATGGCGCTGCTAACATTTTAACGGGTCTAACATGGCGGCCCATTGATCATTTGGATAGGTAAAGCTACAATCCTTGCAAAGGAACTACATTCCTAATAGATACTACTTTTGTGCAATTCATAACAACAGGAAGAAAAACAGGAGTTGCGAAATATGGACTAGTTTCTTTCTCCTTCGTAGCCATCTTGGCTCGTAAGGTATGTAAACTTATCTGGCTTTATAGTTCGTATACACTGTTTATCCACTTTCCCGACATTTTCAACGACTGTGTTACTGCATTACAAGGGACTAATTGAGCACAATCTGTGTTTTATGTCAATGAAATCTATTTACTAACAGACATGGAATTTGGAGCTCAGTCGTCGCCAATTGATCCGCCTTCAGAACTTTATCAGGTAAACGTTTGCAATCAGCATTTAGTAGGCCTAACACGCCGTGGCTTAATATGGTTTTAGTGAAGAATTCTTGATAGATTCAGTGTTAATATATATATTTCTAATGATTCCAGATAATCTTGCGGAATAGTGAATATCCGCCAATACTGCAGCATGAGTCCTGGACAAAAGCTTCACCTTTCAAGGAAACTGCATATCATCGGACTCCAAGTGAATCAATCGCTAATAACTTTTCGCCTACAGCAAATGATTTAAAAATCAGAACAATTGGCCGATTGAGACTGTCAAAGACTCCGCAAAAAGGCAACAGTATCCTCCTCAATAATTAAGTAAAAAATCGATTGCAACATCAAACTTTAGCAATTTACGTTTAATATCGAAAATTGGACGAAGGAAATGAAAATAGTTGTAATTTTTAATGAAATTATCTTCTATTAAGCTTGGGTGAGGTAGCTGCTCAGGAAGATGATTGCTACATAAAAAATGAAAAAAGAAATGTATTTTACATTCATTAAATCAGTATGTAACATTTAATCCATGTTCTGTATTCTGCTACCAGACTGGAATCTTTGTATTTTGCGCGGCGGAGAAAAAATTTTCCGAAATATTTTGCGCGGTTGGCCTCTCGTTGATGTGACAAAAATGCGCGGTCCGGCCGCGGTTATCAGCTTGTAAAACAGAGTTACAGTAAGGATTGCGCGGACAGAGCCTGCTTTTCTGATGAAAATGTCTGCAGCTGAGCTCAATTCTCAGAATCTGCGCGGCTGCGGATCCAGCAGGCCAGATTTGCGCGGCGGAGATCTCCGCCGCGCAGTGCATAAATTCCAGTTCGGTTCTGCTACTGTACTTGTACGACAACTGTTACATTAGCAGAGGATGTCCTACGTAATTAAGACAAACACATACTATAAGTACTATATGAGTAAACTACTTTTCGACCTAACACTATCAACAGACCACGGTAAAAAGTACAGACTGTTGTGTTGATGCAAACGCTTTGTTGCTTACAAATTCATATTTATCGACCAAATTCAATTCAATTCTTCACAAACCTACAATCAGAACACAAACATCCTGGTTTTTCATCATCATTTACAACATAGATTGTATAATCATTTCAAAATGCATAACAGTTAAACTTGTATTAACGGTCACCTCTATAGAGCAGCCACCTGTGTATAAAGACCACTCTTGTATCCCCAAAATGACGTTTTCTATAGAAACCAACCTGCACAGAAAAGCCGCATGTCTATGAAGGTCATTTTTCTTAGGTCCCAGATGTGACCGTTATAGACATGTTACATTGTACCATCAAAGTAAATTACTTTTTGCAATGATAATCAAACCTTACTTTGCTACAAAGGAAAGCACTTCATTACAGGTAGCTAAGTAGTTTGCTACGTCCATCACTCTATTGATTGTAAGCAATATGTCATCATGATGACTTCTTACATCCAAACCATCAAGATGCCTCTTTGTTGTCAAGGAGACCGAAACTTAAAAGTCCAATCACAAAGAACAAAGCAAGGTAAGTATATTCCATTCACTTCATAAGCATATTAGCATAGTCATTGTAGTAGTAGATTGACTGTGATTGATCTGCTTCATACACTCATTCATATCTATGGACCTCTTGCTAAACTACTGTACTGCTTATTAGCTTAACCAGAATGACTTATAAACATACTTGATCAATACAAAACTGTGCATTGGCTAGTAAACAAGTAGATTACACATAGCTTCTGTCAGCTGAAAAGAACCCCACTCTCTGTGGTCAATTCATTAACATGGCATTGCATGTTTGTTTTATTGGACTAGCCAATGTGTCGCACTGAGCCGTCCTATATCACCATGCGAGCAAATCAGCATCATCAACTCCAGACAACCAGACTCTCATTCAGCCAATGAGGGAAGCCAAAGCGGCAATTTAGAGGTAGATTTCTCCGCAAAGTCGCACGGAATAGGTCATGATTATCTGTAGCTGCTTCTTCACAATTATTGATCCATTTTTGTTTCAAGAGATACTTTCATTACATCCAAAATGGTGTTCCTGATAACGCCGTTTGCAATCAAGATCCTCAAGTTCTGGAGAGAATTGTTGAAGATCGACTTTGTCTGCCAGAAGCCCCTCTTAATGCCTTGTTGTCAGAACTCAAAGATGAAGTGAACAGCAGTTACATCTACAGCTGCAAGAAATCAATTGGTAGGTTTATTATTTGCTTAGAAACAACATGTCTGTTCATAAAACAATAGTGAAACCCAGTAGCCAGAGCAACCTTCTCAACTCATTTCCATGCAAATAATTCAAGAGGCTGCATTCTTACAGAAATTTACAAGAGTTTTACATAAATACAAGTCTCGTTGTGAGACTATTTGGCCTTGCAGTTTGTACAATGTGTCAATCGTTGTTCTTCAATCGTCGAGTGTTTTTATATCAATAATCGTTATATGTTTGTTTCTTTTGAAGTGGATTACGTATTGCAAGATGAAAATGAAAGAATACGACTGGGAATCTGTTTTGTACCTAAAGTCTTTGAACCACGGTAGATCAATTTCTGTGATTGCAATCAAGCCTGTCTTTAAGAATTAGGCGACCACTCAACAAGCCAATCAAAAGTGGTCTCTTAACACAGGCTGAAATTTATTTCCTATTGAGGGATTTTGTAACGTACAGTGTTTCCTATAGTCAATTTCACATTGTACTTTATGATATATGATATGATATGATATGATATGATATGATATGATATGATATGATATGATATGATATGATATGATATGATATGATATGATATGATGTGAATCAATTTTGCTTTGAAAATATTTTGTAAAATGCTTAATTACTGAAAAACCATTGTCCATTTTCGTTTGTACCATTTTAAGATGAAACAAGTTTAATTAAGAGCTGATGAACAGTTCCTGCTTAATGAGGACCTGCATCCACATTCATTAATGATCAGCCGAAGCAACAAATTGCCTTGATGACATTTCCCAGTTGGTGACCACCAAGAGGGTCATCTGATGTGTCAGAATTATAATGTGTACACGTTTTACAGTTTACAGTCATGTAAAATAATTTAAATTTGTATCAATAGTAACTAGCTAAATGCTGTACATAATACACAGGAAACCATCTGATATTTATTTCTCAAGTATATACATTATTAATCAAAAGTAGTCAAGGATATTGCAGTGGCTGTTGTTGTCTAATGCATCTGATTTCAATCCTGCTTAGATGCATCCGTGCGCCTGTACCTTGGCACACCTCCTATGGCCTTTACAGAGAGCACATGGAGAAACATCTCTTTGCTACCAATCCCTTGATGGTTGAGCTGCAGAATTTGTGGAATACGAGGTAAATAACAATTTAAACTCAGTTATAATTTCATTAGAATCTAATCAAAGGATGTCTTCATCACCATCTATGTGGATACATTTCGTTCTGTTGTGACTTGGCCGTGTAGTACAATGCATCATAACCATCTCGTTCCTGGTGAGATTATTTCACATCTAGCGGTTATAAACTTCTTGAGAATCTATTTCTTTGGAAGGCTTTTGATGTCTAACTGAAAAAACGAATATGACCACTTTGTTTACTAAATTAGTTACATTTCTGTCAATCATTTGCATGTAATTCATCAGCTTGTGTCTAGCAGGTGGCTGTATTGACCAATTTAGCTATTTTTCTGCAATCGAAATGGATGGGTCTAAGTTCAGGTGCTCATTTCCCAAGACTGAAGGCAAAATGTACATTCCAACCCGATTGATATCCCATTAGTTACTGATGTAGCTATAACGTGGCATATTAAATTATATTGAGTAAACTTAGACATTAAGCAAGTGAATTAGCAGAAAGACTGGGTCACTCATAATTACTGCATTAGCTAGTTATTTTAAAGCATGTTTGACTATAATGCCAAGGAATCACATAGAAACACTTGGCTAATGGCTGCTTGTTCTTACTTCTGAGGTTCTCAAATTTGCGCTTCATCAACATTGAGGAGCTACGTCAAGCAGAGGCACCAGTCTACCCTGAGAGGTTTCAAGATGTCATCCAGGAACATTGCCTTGCGATGCAGATTCTGTTGCAAACAGAGTGAGCTCAATTGTTATTCTTGAGGGATCAAAGCAGCATCTGCATCTATGGCTCTGCTGCTGACTTACCCAATTGCTGCCTTCCTTTCAGATGGGTGCCATCGTGTGCAGAACTCTTCATGTCTATGAAAGACCACTGGACGCATCTACTTCCATCCAAACATAATCCATCGGCAGAACTCATTCAGGAGTTCTTCTCTGCTGTGTCAGTTGTTATGGCAACACAATTGCGATCTGCAGTGTCAAAAACCTTGTCCAATTTTGTTGGGTATCTGGAGGAGTATGGCGTAAGTGGCAAACGGTGAACAACACAGAGCATGCGCACTGCAATCGTTATACAGTCTCATCTGATCAGCATCTGTTGTACTTTTGTGTTCCAGAATGGAAATGACTATCATGAGCCATATTCTGATTTGCAGTATGTCAAACATGAAGTAAGATAATATTTTGTGATGAGCTATGACAACTATGCAGACATGTGCTAGACCTTATCACTGTAACATACTGGCTTATTGGGAATACCAAGATATATGTATCGTTCTATTAATTGTCAGATGGAAGAATCCTCTTTAACTATCATCATCATTATTACTTATGTATGCATGCCGCACCTGGTTGTGACAGTGTCTCATTGCCTTTTACTTTCTTGATCTAAGCTATGTCAATCAATTTGTTTTGTGGCATTGCAGTTTGGCAGAAAATCATCTGAGTACCACATGAATTGTCCTCAAACTTATTTTAATGAGTACAGTTAGGTATCAGATGAGACATTCCTGGAAAAGCATGGGGAAATTACTGCCCCACCAAAACAAGGTCCTCAAGTATTATATTTGTAGCCATCCCTATTGAAACTGCTTTCTTTCCAGTACTCATCCCCTTACAGATGTTGATGATCATTACAATAGTTGATTGTACGTCATGCTAACATAATTCTAAAAGCTGTCAAAATGTAGAGTAGCAGAGTAAATCTTGTCACTCATTAATGCATGTGACTAAATTAAGTCACTCTGATTGTCTGTTTGTGTGCATTCTTTCCCATGCTGCAGATTTTCTTGATCGATGTCCTGCCTAAAGATGGCGAGATCTTTTTTGAGCCACCATTATCTCATGTTGGTGAATTGGTTGTGAAGATCATTCAAGACATTGCACGATACTCAGAAGGGATACAAAGGGTTTGGAAATTATTTGAATTAATTTTGAAACCGAACCACTTTTTTCTGCCATTTACTTTTACAATTAAGATAAAATTTTGACCTATTTCAGGTTGAGACAGAGCTGTTTCCTGACCTGAAGGGAAAGGAAATGTATCTATCTCACGTTGAAGTTGATGAGCCCATCATCTCTGAATCTGTTCAGCAAGTCCTTCAAGTCCTAAAAGCAAATGAGACTGGTCCCTTGAAGTGAGTGCTGTCTGTGTTGATGATGCCTAAGGGTGTAGACGTCGTTCGTCATATCTGAATACTTGACGTAATACTACCTATCTGATTGTCATTACTATCGTCTGAATGTGAGATTACAATTAAGCAAAGACATAACTGATGTGATATTAATTAACCAAGTAATGTTGCATAATATTCCTTTCTATCATATTCTCCTTCATTTGATAGATACCTTCATCGTTATGAGTCCTACTTGGATTTTTTGAATGGCAAAGCTGACACCAATGTTGCAACGTTCTTGCAAAAGAAGCACTTCCTTCCTGCCTTTTCAAAGGTATCTGTTACGCTGTAATGAAAATTAAGGATGTCATTGAATTTAAACTAACCGAAGGCTGGCTAGTTCCTGTTTTATTACAAGCAGTTTTATACAATCAAGCTTTCATTGAGTGGCATGTGAAGATCAAGGGTGATGAAACATTGAATTCAGCAATTATTGCTTGGTTTCTGGTTTCTGACTTGTGCGGCAACAGAAGTTATGCAGCATATCAATGATATCCTCACAGATGTTAATTTCTATCTCATTAGTCATTTGTTATGCTCATCGTTTTGGAATATTTCAGACTATTTCTCTGAATCATTGTAACTTTCTAGGAAATCGATATGTACAAAGCAACGTCAGCAGAGATTGCCTGTATTCACTCGACTGTGCCGTTGAACATGTTCCAGCTTAATTGCTTTCAATTGAACAATGAGCTGAGCAAGAGAGCACAGTTTCTGGCAAGGAAACTCATCACATACATTGTCGATCAAAATCGAGAGCTGAATCGAAGGTACAGTGATTGGCAATATGTTTTTTTATCGCCTCTTGCATATAATACCGTAATGCCGCTATGTTTGGTTATGTGTTTGGTAGCAATTTGCCTACCATCAATCTACTGTGACTAATCATTAAATTGGTTTAAAAGCCAAGAAAGGGCATAATTGATTCAATTGAATGACATGTGCCTAGCAATCTTAATGCTGATCGACAGTTTAGTCACAACCTGAATGATAATTACCTATTGTAATTTCCAGTCCATTGTTCTGTCAATTGATGCTGGCATTCATTCTGCTTGCGCATGGATTTGGTTCATAGTCGTATGTTTGTTATTCATGCAGATTTGCATAACACTCAGATACAACATAGGCGGCCTTCATGATCACGCATCAGATAAAATAATTATAACGTAAACAAATGAGACCCCTGTTGTAGAAAAATGAAACCTCAGCTCATTTAAGTGGCCCCAATCGACATAGCAGAATTTCTGATTGTCATATGGTGAATGGTGCCCAAGAAACCTTGCAAGGTACTTTTGTATTTGCTACACCAGGGCGGGCCGCGTCGTAGTTTTGAAATATTTCCCACATAGTTCCCGCCCCCTGAAGTCATCTAGCCCCATGGTTTGGCACTCTAATGATGGCTGAAACAAATCTTACTGGCAACACAGACTCACAGGCTCACAGCACACAATGCAAATTAATACTCTGTATTGATTTTTCCTTTTTTCCTGGGGATGTAGGG
>OFHS01000182.1:0-49494 GCA_900245855.1 Calvadosia cruxmelitensis
CCTAACGCAGATCTTTCCTTCTGGGTTGTTTTTAAGAGTAGATCTTTCGGTGGGGGGGCCAGCGGAACAGCAGTATTTGCATTCGCTCACGAGTGCCGACGTTGTTTACAGTTGGCCAAGACCTTGCACAAAGTTTATTTAATTTGCCAGATTGCTTCTGCCTCGCTGTTTTTATTCATTGCCTGATAATTTACTCTCACCTGTTGTTTTGATTTCACAACAGTACTACTATTGTGGACTAACGTAACGCTCAACGGTCAAGCAGACTGTTGCCGATATTTACTCCATCGTTCGCTATAATTATCATGGCTTATAGGAAAAGAAAACTTCAGCTCTATTATGTTTAGCCAGTTGCCTGTACGCTCATAAAATTTCTCGTCGGTACAGCATTTACTCTTGCCTCGGCCTAAGTTGAGAGTTTTAACATACAAAAATCGTTTACTTTCAAGTTGCAACATTATTTACTTTCATGTCAGGAACAAGTCCGATTGTACTTTAATCTGTACTATCCCTTTCTTTACTTTATAGACTGCACCTGCTGTTCATGGTTGCAATGGAAAGCAATATTATTTTACTTGCTCTTCATTTATTTTAAGGACTGCACTGTCTTGTAATTCGTTGTTGCTCTTTAAAGAAATTATTTTACTTACTGAACAATTGATTTCAATTTCTCGTTAACAATAATATTGTCAGACAGACAATGGACACATCTATTTAGTTCCATTTAATGGCTTCAAACTGAGGATGTAGTTACAATGCACAATTAGTAGAATGTATGAAAATAACATGTCCCTGTAATAAATTAATATTATGTTTGTTTTCTATAAGTACTCATCCTGTAGTTGTGAAGAGCACTTCATTTGTTGGCTACAGCAAGGGCTACAGTAGTCAAATTCATTTCTCATTCTGTCGTTGTACCCATTTGATTTACTTTCACGCTGCATTGAATTGTTTCATCCTTGCTTCCTACTCTCCTTTATCTATTTCTGCCTCGCGGCATGAAATGGGGCCTTCGCAATGCAATACAGCCTAATCAATTAACACTTTATGATAATTCATGGTATTTATAAGCCTTGGTTATAAGTAAATAAATGTTACTATAACACAGTATTAGTTATTTGTTTCTATTCACAATACTTTTATTCATTCTCCATTATGCCGTTGTATTTCTTTGATGTATCCCATGCTACACTAATTATTGATCCTGTGACTTGGTGCTTCGACATGGAACTTGTTCCCTGTTTCTCTTTCTTCATTAACTCATTTCAAGATCACTGTTTATTGCAATGTGTGATAAGTACTCGAAACTAATGAATACAATATAAATACATTAAATATAAATAAACCTTTTATTTTATAATAAATTACCATTTAATATAGTTTTAAACATAAGCGTGACATGATAGACAACTGTGTCGTTGACATTACCTGCTACCCGGTAAAATATTATTATAAATAGTGAGAGAGAGAAAATTGGCGGGCGAAGCCCGCCGTATAGGTGCGTTATCATTCGTCCATCTTATTCACTCTCAACCTGATAGACTTAGATACGTTATGCTGGGTCCTGCCATTGGCCCTGGCGGCGTAGCCGCTAGTACTTTTTATAGTTCAATGGGCAGGGTGAGCCTCTTTCTGACCACCACATGAGAGGCTACTATGTATGCAGCAGAGTTTGGACAATCTCAACTGGTAGCAAAATAAACTCTCGTATTATAGTGGTGTCGATTACGTGGCACAACATCAGAGCTTCCAACTCTGCAAGAGTAAAAAGAGGGAGCAGGAATCGAAAATAAAGAATTAAATGACCACGCCAAAGTTTGTGTAGGCCTACAATAGATATGAGTTTTGTTTCGTAAGGCTTGATTACTATAGAATTCAAGTCAGTCAAAATCTAAATCAGTTCCAAGAATCAAGTACAAACAACAAAATATTTATTGACATTGTAAGTAAATAGGTGGCAGTCTGCAGCATGCAGTAGCAATGAAACTACTGGTATCTAACTATTATCTACATGTACATGATTATAT
This sequence comes from Calvadosia cruxmelitensis, assembly GCA_900245855.1. Taxonomy (NCBI): domain Eukaryota; kingdom Metazoa; phylum Cnidaria; class Staurozoa; order Stauromedusae; family Kishinouyeidae; genus Calvadosia; species Calvadosia cruxmelitensis. The sequence continues at coordinate 2,028 of OFHS01000182.1, forward strand.
TTGAAGCTAGCTGGGGGCCAAATTTACAACAACAGCTCATCATGCTGCTATCATGTTGCCAAGGGCAACACGTTCTCTTCCACCAATTTTGACCAACTCCAACACGAAAACAACGATATTTTCCAATCTCACAAATCAATGCAAAGTGAATGCAGCTAGAGCCTACGTTTCAATTCTGGGCTGATAGTGGACATACACTTAGTAATTTCTTAAATATATAGTAGTTTATTGGATAATCGGGAGGATATTAGAGCAATCGGGAGAGCGGGAGATTGGTTTCAAAAACGGGAGACTCCCGATTGAATCGGGAGGGTTGGAAGCTTTGCAACATAGGATGTAAATACTATACAGAGTGAACTCGAAGTACTATATGCAAATGAAGGAATGCAAACGTAATCGTTTTGCCGGAAGGCAAAGGAAAAACTTCGTTTCCACCTGATATAGGTAAGATGGTAACTTACACAAGACCCAGCTTGTTATCGGATACAGAGGTATTTCTCATCTGCGGAATTTGGTGAACCAGGTTGTTTGTGGAAGCGGCATCCAAAAGACATAGAATGGTCAGCTTGTCAGGAATAATCGAATCTTTCAAGGACATGCTTGAAATTAGTAACATTGCCGACGTGGTAATCCCGAACACGGAGTGAATATAGCAGATACCTGTAGTTAAAAAGATCAACCAAGATAAAAGAATGAAGTTTCAATAGCCATGGAGTATATCCATACATAGATCTTTGTGAAATGTTCTCTCCGTCTTTGTAGACTCATGGTCATGGTAGAATATACAAAGGTAATAGCTCAAGGCGTTCCCAATAGTAAAGTTGGTATATTCCTCGCACACCGTCTAAATATATTGTAAGCTATATTGGGCTCTTCCCTCACAATGTCTAATGGCAAATTTGAGATGCTCTTTTCTAACTAAATAGCAGTTAGAAACAGAGTTTACTAAATTGATGTATACGATTGAGCAGAGACGGGTTCTGCTTGGGGGGAGGGGGATTGGGGGTTAAAGCCACTAAGAAATTTGAGCAGACTCGATTTCGATTTCAACGAGCGTTTCGAGATCATCACAAGATGGACTGTGTCTGACTTCTGTGTTTGGCTTTGACTTGACTTCTGAGAAGTTGAGCCTGAGTTTGATTCGAAAATCTACCGTTGCCGGCAGTTGGCACTTGCCTTGCCACTGGCCGACACTGCTACAAAAGTTTCTATTGGGAACAGAACTTATGCAGCTACCATGAGATCGATATCTTTAGTTCATAGGCTGGAGCTCGAATTTCAAGGCAGCATTTGCAAGCACGCTATCACATTGGGGGACGTCGACAGCGACGGAGGCAATGAACTCATCGCTGGCAACACGAGTGGAACACTTTCCATTTTCAAAGGATCAAGAGTTAAGCCGTGGAAAACATGTATTGGTCTAGGAGTTATTTCATGCTTAGTTTTGGGAGATGCTTGTAACAACGGAAGCAATTATGTCTGCTGCATAAACACACAAGGGAACCTCGCCGTGTTTGGAAACTTCAAAGAAAAACAGCCTGGCAGTGAATCGAGCCAAGATGAATCAAAGGTTATAATGAATCCTACTTATTTTTTAATGAATCTAACTAATGAATGCGTAATCTTTGGCGTACGAAAAACGAACTTTCCAGTGTCTGGTCACCGTCTAATACAACGTCATTATAATACCAGACTTGGCCACTTCAATGATTTCATTTGTACTTGAGTGGCACTTGCGCTAAATTTTTGCCACTCTCTCTCCACTCTCCACTCGCACTCCTACACTTGGTACTCTCTAATTTATTATTACTATTTTTACTGTTTAGATAACTCAAATGCCAGACTGGAATCTTTGTATTTTGCGCGATGGAGAAAATTTTTCCGAAAACTTTTGCGCGGTTGGCCTCTCGTTGATTTGACAAAAATGCGCGGTCTGGCCGCGATTATCTGCTTGAATAACAGAGTTACAGTAAGGATTGCGCGGACAGAGCCTGTTTTTCTGATTAAAATGTCTGCAGCTGAGCTCAATTCTCAGAATCTGCGCGGCTGCGGATCCAGCAGGCCAGATTTGCGCGGCGGAGATCTCCACCGCGCAGTGCATAAATTCCAGTCCGGCTCAAATGGTTTGTTGTTTGCGTCTCTCTACAATTGCTTATAGACAAAGTTGATGCAAATCTCTTCAATTCCAATGATTTTGAACTATATTCTGGTCAGATGCTCTGTCAAAGTGTTTTAATACGAAGATAATTTCGAAGCTAAGATAAATCTGTAGCTGCTTGTCTACTATGGCCAGTTTTATTTGCTTCACAAGTTTTGCTATCATAGCCAAGTTTTAATTTGGGTTTTTGGTTGTCTTTGATGGTGCTTTAGGGAGGTGTACATTACAACCATTTCTTGTTGCTTCAATTTTAGTCTTCGTCAAGTAATACAATATCACCGGTGTTTGAACAAGACATTGCGAGCAATGCCAAAGTGATGCTGCTTGAAGATATTGATAATGATGGCAAGAAAGAACTCATAATTGGCTATACAGACCGAGCTGTAAGGATATACAAATGGAAGCCTGATCCAGTTCCAGGTAAGTGCAATTAATCGATTAGAATGCTCTGACAACTGACAAAGGGGTGTATGGAAGTTGAGCAATAATTCAAGAACTTTAGGTAGTTTAGTTAAAGATGGCTGACACGACTTGTTGACAGTGTTGTGAGAATTATTGTCGAAAAGTAATTAATTACACTACTAATTACTTTCCTGAAAATGTAATTGATTAGATTACAAATTACTTTCCAGTGGAAAGTAATTAATTACAAGTACAAATTACTTTTCCTGGAAAGTAATTAATTACTAATTACTTGAACGTTACTTTTCTTGGGAGAAAGGTCCTGCTCTAACTATTTACACCCATGCTGCCAATCCCGTATTTATACGGGATAGCTCGCACCCCGCCAGGAGGCTAAGAACACAGGTCTTTTAGACAGGTCTTTTAGCATCCACTGCGCCATGTTATGTCTCTAACAACTCAGGATGTGACAACAGAAAGAAGATGTAATATTAGATAATGTGAATACAATCAGGCTGGCTGGAGCCATGTTAGAGAGATAAATGTCTCAGTCTCAATTCCATACATGTAAGTGAGGCTAGCTCAAGAAGGTTACTACAAGCTACCACAGAGGCCAATCCCGTATGAATACGGGATAGCATGCTGACGTCTTCTGGACACGCTCATGAGGTTATGGGACGCGTCATGTAATTCATTCTTTGTCTGTATTAACCAATAGGAATCCAGCTTTATTTAGAATCAAGCCTCATATAATTTGACCGAGAACTGCGAAAATAAGACCACTTTCAAAATGTCACAGAGAGTCAGTCGTCTTGTCATGCTCTTTCGTCCACCTGTCCTACGGAGTAGGGAAGGGGCTACGCTGGTACCCCTGTGTAGCCATGGAAACCTGTCTTGCAGAGCAGCTCGTTCGGGTGAATGAGGCGTTTGCCCTCACTCGCCCTGCTGTTTTGTTGACACTTGTCGTTTCCGTTTTGCAACGGCTAACTGCCGATTGTCTATTTACGGGTGTTCCCCGTGACGTCGTTGTTCCGTTTTTGTCCTCGGGAAGGGAAAACATGGCGGAAAGACACGCAGATTTAACTGGAAAGGCACTTCGACCCTCTGGCGTTCGACAGCGGCGGAACGGAAGCGCAGAGTAAAAAACCCTCACTCCTAGCTCACGCTCGCCTGCATCCGGGAGGTGCCCAATGGACCTGAGACGTCGCAAGAGTTCTCGAATAATCTAAAAGTGCCAATTTCGATATAGCTCAATTCTTCCATTAAGGCGCGTTGATGGGGCGTTGCCTGTTGCCGATGCTCGCTCCGTTCAAAATAGACTAACGTCACACCTGCTCCCCACCCCCGAGATTCTCGTTCGAGGAAGCGCAGCGCGCTATTCTCAGCAATGTTTACAATGATTCTGACTCAGAGAACAACATGTTTTGCACAGATTTGGAAGACACTGATGAGGATTATCTCAGCGATAGCACTGAGCTTCAAGATGAATTGTCTTTCAATGATTCTCCATTGACTACAGCGCCAGAATCGACAACATTGTCAGAACATGAAGGCGCGTCAGAAATTTCTCTTCCTTTCCCCAGCGTCGAAAGAACAGCTGGTAAACACAGCAAGTAGGTGAAGAAGAAGACAGTTCAGTTCAAGCAAGGCACTTCAACGGGACTGACAAGAAACGCAATAATTAGAGAATTGGAGTGATGCTGTACAAACAGTGAATGTCCAAACTGTTACAGGCACTCACGTCTACAAGAAACGAGCGGAGAATTACTTTGTTTACATGGATGTCATGATGTTTGCTGCAGGAACCCTCCAAGGAAAGCGTGGCCAACCTGCTTGTATGGATATGGCTGGAGAGAAGTTGAAGCGAGGACAAGAAATATTTGCTTTAACTGACTATATTTTAGTGACCTATCTGATGGACAAGCGTCTCGTGAAAACTATCAGCAACATTCACCAGCCGGTCATGCTCGATTCTGGGAAAACAGACCGCGACAACAAGTCAGTCATGAAGCCCATTACCGTGTTGGAGTACAACAAATACATGAACGGTGTAGACAAATCAGAGCAGATGATTAAATACTTCGCGATGGTTCGTGGCACATTGACGTGGACAGTGAAATTTGTATTTTATTTCTTGCAAATCAGCCTCTTGATTGCATCTGTCATGTTCAAGAAGGAAGTGCTGTCATCTAACCTGCACTCGTTTCTCATCACTGTTGTTAGAGAGATTCATGACCAGCACTCTCGTCACAAGCAACCTGATGACTTGGAGGAATCTGCAGTTTCTTTGCCTTCTATGTCGTCTACACGAGCTCATCTTGTTGATGCAGAAACAAGACTTCAAGGTACAACAATCATTATTTTTATACCACCGACAGCGAAGAAGCAGCGGCCACAACGTGTCTGTCGCGTCTGCACATCACACCGCAAGCGCTCGAAGACAACAACAATGTGTGCTGATTGTAATGTGCCCCTGCACAGTAAAGTGTGCTTCAAAGCATACCATTCCAAGCCAACATATTAGCCATGTAAACTGTATTTGATTTTCGGTATTTGTTTTGTTGATGTAGCAGCAAATTAATTTTATTTTGTGCTGCTTTTGGTTGTGAAAGCAGATTTTGATTGCCTTCTCACGCGTTAAATATATTTTGATGACAACAGTTCTACAGTTGCTGTGATCAGTTTTACATATTATGAAGAACAATCATTTCGGAACAAAATGCCAAAGTTTCATCGTGATTAGGAAAGCAGGAGAGGCTAGAATCGAGTTTTAGTTGCGGCCTTCCCGCTTTGTTGATTTCTTGAAATTGCGTTGGCCTGTGGAGACCGCATCTTGTCAAAACCGCTGGCAGCATAGGTGAACAGTAGCACAGATCCAGACAACAGTTACACAGAGACAAGCAGTACCAGTCGACAATTTTAACACCTATCTTGCCGTTCCGCAAATGTACAGGCTAGCAAAAAACTTCCTGTCAAGCCGTCCCCTTGTAAATACGGGCTGGCACACTCCTCTGGATATCTTTCTCCCTGTGGATGGCTGTTATCTATGACATGTTGTTCTTTTGTTGAAAAGAACCAATAGGAATTCAGCTATTTTTGACTACAAGATCACCTGATAAGCACGAGGTTTGCCAAAGCTGCGATATTTTGAAAATTGTCTTCGAAGCAAAGGATTGACCATATTACCCCATGTGCCTCCTGTCTTGAACTTTACCGCATTTGTTATCCACTGCTGACAGTATTTTAATTTAGGAGGGGATTTACTTTTAGTTACAAATAAGAATATACTGGTGAATAGACAGTACAAGGAGTGCATTTCAAATAGTACACAGATTGTCAGATGTATAAATATTTATTAGAGAAACTGATATAAAAGGAAGCAGATAACGTAGTAAGATTATATTAGATTAGTTTTTATGATGGTCGTCATCTCGAAGCTGTAAGTCTGTCACAACTAGCATGTGGATTTTATACCTCCACCTGTCATGAGCAAGGGGGCTGGGTTGCCACAGCAAGTTTTGTTCATCTGTCATCATAGTGGCGCGGCGCGTTTTTAAATGTTTTTATGCCCTGTAGTGTTTTCTCCCCTCGTCTTGCCCTGTCCAGCAGTATTTTCGCGTCATGTTTTGAGTCCATCAGTTTTGTCAGGATTTGTTGCAGCTCATTAATGGCAGCCATTCGTATTGTTTGTATGTGTATTTTTGCTTCGTCGATGCCCCCTTTTCTTGCGACAGCCCCTATGGCTTCAGATGACGGCCTGAAGTTGGCGGTGTAGAGATGGTCCACGTTGCGGTGTTGTGTCTGTGAATCAAAGAATATCAGTTAGATCAATGAGCAATGGAAGAATGGGGAAATGAGTTATTGGAAAGGGAACGATTGCAAGCATCGGGGGTATGTACTGGGTATGAGAGGATGCGGGAAGTGCCATAAAAGTGACGTTTGGCAGGTAACATATGATAGCCTTCCAGTAAATGTACACTTTTGCAGTCGATGTCAAAAATTAGACCCCCTTTCTAGGAGATCCCTGTCCCTGTCTCTAGTCCCTTGTTGAAAACATTATGTAAACACATGCATGGATGTGGGGCTGGGTTTGATAAAGAAGAAGTCTTACACGGTGTTGCTGGTGTTGAGGTGGAGGTTGAATGCGCCCGCCTTTGTGGCGTGTTCTGCTGAGCAGATTGGTAGAAAGCTGCAAAGCAAAGATGTTACTTTACTGTAAAACACAACTGCTAAAAGAACACGCAGCACCAGCATACAATGTTGATAGTCAATTTTACCATAGTGAAGATTAACGTTGTAGCAATTTTTGTTTGTTTATGAGACTGTGACTACATGTTGATAATAAAATATATGTACATGTTGATAGTATAAATGGCGACGGGATGGTATGAGATCGTCATATGAGGGCTTACTTCTTTTTGCAGTACAGGTCGGTTTTTCTTGGAAGAAAAAGGGAAGATCTCTTTTTCTCCCCTCTTTAGTTTTGACTTGATCTGAAAATGAGAAGCAAAACAATGGTTTCTGTTGCATAGAAACAGTAATTTAACGAAGAAGTCAACCAAGGTGTAGAAAAATAAAGGTTTGAAGTGATCATTCAAGCAATCAATCACGCGTTTGTTCCCGCTGATTGTTGCTGGTGGGTCATTGTAGGATATGTGGAAGCATACTATGAATCTAATGGCGCGTTTACACCCGCCTGATCATCTACGATTGACCGAGTTAAAAAACACTTGAAATTCTGGAAACGGTGCCTGTCTCATTACATAAATCCTTGTCTTTACACCGGCCCGAAATTTCAGCCGAACGACAGCTCAATGCGTGTCTTACGTCACGTGCAGCCAATAGGAAGAGCTGTTTTTCTTAGCATTTTGAAGGTGATGTCATCAGTATGCAGTCTATTGTGGGACTTTGCGTTGTGGAGTGAAAAAGTCGAGCTTTCTACCGTAGAGTTTGCTTCTAGCTCAGAGATCCTTATATTAAATTATCGGAATTATTTGAGGAAGCAAAATTTTGGCTCCCAATGTCATTTTCTCTGCTTCAACAGAACTGGACCCAAATCACCCTTATATTGCGATGCACTGGGCATGGAAGAGTATAAAATTGGTCAGTTTGACAACAGCTGACAGTGGCGGCAACAGGACATTGCAATTTAATTAAGACAGTTTGTTTAAAATTATCGACAGCATCATTTTCAAGCAGAGAGCAAGTGTGAAGTGATGTTTTAAAGCCACTTTCATCCAGATTTCACGCGTCAATGATAATAACACTTGAAATGCAGCATGGATGCATTTCTTCAACCATGCCGTATGTCGTCGGGATCACACCTTTAACTCCCCGACAGTCCATTTACACAGGCCCAAAATTTTGGCGTGATGTCAAAAGTATTGTGACAACACATTTTCGACCGAAATTTCGGGCTGGTGTAAACGTGTTTTAAGAGTCAGTAGGGAGGGTAGCACAGGATATTGCACTTACGCTCAGGCGTCTTGGTGTGCGAATGCAGTGTGGCATGCAGCGCAACTGCTGGGGACGACAACTCTGAGGCAGAGCAGTTGCCTGATAGGGAAATATAACAATGTGGAAATAAACATGATACCACTGTTGAGAAGGTAGTGGTGAGGCTCGTGGACATTCACAGGGACGGGCCGGACTGTAGAAAACCCAAAACCACTGCCCTAACGGTTGATTAGGATATTTGTTTGCAACTCACACAACACTAGAGTCAAATTTTTTGTCGGCTAACGATCGTACGTCAAACTCACCGACTAGAACTGTATTCCGGAGAGTTGTCTTCACTGGCGACACAAACTCCCTCGCGAACTTGTAGAGATAAATCCAACTTCAACTCACTTTGATTTCACTTTGTATTTCACTCCCGTAGCACTCGCTACACTCATTACACTCGATCCGCTCAGTTATTTACATGAAAATCATTACTTATATACAGATTATGTTTATGTTACTATATAGGATCACAAATACAAACCTACTCAATTTCGTTGGATTAACTGTGATTTATTATGACTACGTGTAATAGGCAAACCAAGCCCTACATTGGTTGTTGCTGGTTGTACTCGCGATTTGAGAACCAAGATAGACTCAGTTAGTCAGAGATCAGATCAATCCAATTTGAACCCGACCAACAGGTTTTTCTATTGTAATAGTAAAACACAAATTAATATAAATATGTACAATCGAACATAAATACAACATTGTCGCAATCGAACAGGCGACACGTACCTTCGGTGTAGTATCGTCCAGCAACTATTACCACGATACAATAATTCAAATGGATCCAGCGATCCAAGGATCAGATGAGGCGATGCTTCTCTCAAGACTTACTCGAACAACCTCATCGTAATTTACAAAAGCATGCAATTTATCCAGCTGATATTAGTAACACAATATTTATTCCAAATGATTACGGAAAGACAAATTACAAGCAATCAAGAAACGGAACCGTGATTATACAAGCAGAATACACATAAACAGAGAAGCGTGGTGTAAACTCTCAATAAAATATATACAAAACAGCGTTTCGTCCAGATTGTCGCGAACACTACGAATTAAACAAACTACGCAAATACAAACATTAGACAGATTCAAGCAGTGTTGTGCCAACGCGACACAAATCTTCTGAAAAGAGCAACGGTGACATGGAGATTGATTCTGAGGAGTCTGAAACATTGATCGGACATTGTTTATGGCATGGATAATTGAAGCAATGATAAAGAGAATGGTAGCGCATTGAATACGGTTATTTCAGTCCCAAATGGTGACTATCATTGTTACCTGATGAGTGATGATGAATCGATGGCAGCGTACTTCCGATCTGCCATCCAATTCTATCGAAGATCTGCCTACTAATCTGCTTCGATCTGCTTCGTAATTTGTTGCTCAGCAAAAGGAGTGTTGGTGCCAGCAAAAGGCGTCTTAATCTTCGAAGGCACGGTACGCTTCAGCGACATCAACGCTTGGGATTTGAAAGTTACTGCTTGATGTTCCTTTAGCAAGCAAAGCTGTATCAATCTCTTCCAGGGCTCGGTTGAAGTGGAGTTCTCCAAGTTGAATGGTGGTATCGTTTCAAGCTTGCCTGTGTCGATTGAAAAAATCCTGGACCATGTGCTCCTTGCATTTTCCCACAATCGGAGAGGATCATGTAGGCTGCACGTGTGTAGTAACATCATAAAGCGATTTCGCATAGTTGGTGGCGTTCCAATCAGAGCCGCTTTTTGCAAGCATTTTCTTCATTCTCCATTCTTCATTATCTTCCACCAAACTATGGCAGAAGCTGCTTCCTTGAACGTGGCATGGAGTAGTCCCTCTACCGTTCGAAGATCTTTGTAGGAAGTGGCTCCTTTTTGTGCTAGAGGTTAATATGAAGGTAAAATGCTTCTCCAGCTGATCTGAGGGAAGGTCATTGTACATGCGGCCAATGTTGTTTGGATTTGTCCTGATTCTCCTGTGCCAGTGTCCCCTGTCGAATCGGTAATGCTCTGGAAGCATGTGGTAGTAGTATTGGTTGGCATCAGGGTCGTTTCGATTGAGGTTGAACCAGGCGAGAAGGGTAGGGACTTTGTCCTGAGCTGCTGCTGCTTCTTTTTGGCTCTCATTGAAGTACCTGATGTATTGCATTTGCCAATGAACTGCAAGGCGAACAATTGTGTGACTGTTCTGATGCATCCTGTTTTCAAAGAGCCGGAACATAGCTTCGTGTGGACCAACGTAACGACCTGTTAGATAGGCAAGAATTCGTTATTGGCAATCTCCCCTGTTACTAAGCTGACGAATGCGCAGTCATAGCCTTTGAAGATGTACTTGAACAGGTAACATGTGACACACACAGATGTAGCAACTTCGACATTGATGTGACAATCGTACTTGAGAAGTAGGAAAGCGTTGTATTGGACCACAAATGTGTCATCAGAAGTGTGGTTGCTAAAGGTGGCATAGAAACGGCATCTTCGGCGCTGTTGGGAGGAAGCCATTGACGTCAGGATCGGTCTCTGTTCTTGCTTGTTTTGGAAAGCTCTTTGCACGTTTGCCCTCTTCCATACAAACGCAATGAGGATTGTGCGTTCCACAGGGTCCGTGTATCATGTGCTTTTTCACAGTTTTATGCAAATGCAACTGGTGATGTGGATTGGGTATTTCTGCAGAAATCAATTTGTCGATGATTTCTGGGGTGCGATGCTTGTCTTCATTAGCAAGAAATTCGAGATGAGGACAAAGTGGCATACCTCTCTTTTGAAATTCAATGGTGTAAACAGTTGCAATTGCCTGGTGAGGACAAACCAAAGAGTTAGCAACTACTTGCATGAAACGCTACCAGCCATTCTACAGTCAGACTGCATACCACAAGAAGACATGCACACCATGTGTATAACCTGGAAGGCATGCACCTGTAGGGGAGAAAACTACATTGCACAAAGGGAAATAAATTACCAAGAAAATGAATATCATGAGAATGCAGAGAAACGGCATGTATAGCATGCATGATATGGATTGTAGCACACCTCTCCAATGACGCCCCGCTTAGTGATGTCTTCCAGCAAAGAGGATGACTTCATTGCGAACACTCTGGTGAAGATGTTTGGGCGATCTGCTACAGTCTGTTCATCATGCAGTGCAGCTTGAACCTCTTTCCATCGAGGGTTGGCTGTCATGATGATGAAGAGATCTGGTCTGCCAGAGTAACGTACCAGTGCCATGGGGTCTTGAAAATTTTGATGCATATTCCTTGGAGCGCCAATGAAAGAGGATGGCAAGATGACGACTCGGCCAAAGCGAGTGTTTTCTGCATTCGCTTGTTGCTGCAGGTGATCCATTAGGCCAAGATAGCTTTCTGCTCGCAGTTGGCGTTGATGATGTCGAATGAACGCCAAGTCATTGCCTTCTTCCTTGGTATAGGCATCTACTAAGAATTGCTGGAGTAGAAGGCAGCCGTGGTGGATAGGCGAGAAAGTGGGACGGCATGAGAGTCAGTAGGAATGCGGTTGTCGTAGTGTGATTGTCTTCCTGGTTGCAGTTGCACACTGTTGCTGATAAGGCAGGTTGGGCTGCCGTCTGAATTGCCCTTTGCAAAAGAACATTGGATATGTCATTGGATCACAGTATGGGCTCAATGGTGATTACGTTGAGTGGCTGTGTCACTTTCAGGATAGATAACAATATCCCGGCTGTTTGGACTAGGTGGTTCTCCATCATCTGCTACGAATACTGCTGCGATGTTGTGTGCTGTAGGATCATTGTAACGCCGGACATCTTCTCCCGGTGTGTTGGTCATCACCATTTGGACTGGTTGCTGTGGTCTTTGCTCATCAAAGGCAACAATTCCTTCTTCCAACAGGATGTCATGCATGTGGCGGTAACGCTGTGCAATTGGGTTGATCTGTAGAGTGACATAAAGAGATTTTATAAAATGAATTTTGTTAATCCTCAATGCAATGGTGAGGCCACTGGATTGTTTCACTTACTGCCCTGTCATTCATTTATACTATTACCCGTCAACTTGTAATTCGAAAATAGTTTCCGTGTACAGTGCACAATTTTAGCATGTAAAGGCCAGTAGTTGTGCTATAAAACAGACTTACCTCCATGAGAGTGTCTTGTAAGAGGGGCATTACGTTCTCCATGCAACCGTCGTTGGCTGGCATCTGTATTCTTTGCCATAAAGATGTGAATACCTGGCTTGTGTTCGTTGCTGTGGATAAAGGGGGCTTGTGCAATAGTATGTTTGGCCATGAATACTGATGACATTGGGGCCACACCCAGGAAGTCTTCTCATTTCAGCACACAAGCTTGCAAACGCCAAAGCAGAGTTGTAGTTCCTGATGTAATGTCTGAAGTTTTTTGCTTCTGGATCATCTTGTAGGATGAACAATCTTTTCATCTCCTATGGTGGTTCATCCATTTCAGGCAAAGACACTTTGCCTTTGTGACAGCATAGTCTTCTATTCTCCGTGGGAAAATGCAAGGCTCCACAGGTGATGCAGCTGGTTTCCATTTTTCCCACATCTTGTGTAGGAAGGTTTCTGATTTCACCAATACTACTGGAATATCCTGATTAAATCGCTGCATGTCTTGAGCTGATCGGATGACAGTCTTTTGTTGTAGTGGGCGACCGATGTTTTACTTTTCTGACCTGATATGGCCATTATGTGGCGATTGCTCAAGCCAGCATTGGACCATCGAGTGATGAAAGTTGCCCTTACACAGTGGTTGGTGTAGATCTGCGACAGCTGGGAATCTATGCTTGTACACTTCATCATGTTACCCAGCTTATTGATTCCAACTGGCCTATTCTCGTACAAACTGCTGGACCGGAAGACCATTTACGCTGAGGGTACTGAAACAGATTCATACACTTTGCATTGATTTTTGACAGATATAGCTTCAGCGCTTTATATCTACACTGCTCATCGTCTTTGTTGTCTTAAATTCGCCCAAGGCTTTCGTATGACTCTTTGTCACCTACCCCAACTTGGTGGTTCTTCGTTACTTCACTGTGGCTCATTGTGACATATGGTTTGCCACCTTCATCCTCACAGAATCTAAAACTCTCTTTGGTAAGGGTATGTTGCCGCTCCCTGCCTCGTCGACACCAGTACAGTAAGGTATTGACTATTGAACCATACATTTCTTTGGAGTGACGTCTGTTTGCTACAGGAGAGCGTTGATGAGGACTTTACTTTTACCAAACCTTCATTGTGAATGACGCTCTGATGTTTAATGTTTTCCTTGCCTTGCTGTTTTAAACACTTCAACTTGGCGTGCAACACTCTGTTAAAGCGAGCAAGCCGAGGGTCTGTTGACAGCTTAAACCCTTTCTCGTGAGGAGGTGCGTTCAAATGCCTCTCTAAGGCATTACGCAAGCCAAGCAATCTTGACTTGCTGTAGTCTTACCCTCGCTGGTTCTTCATTTCAGCATAGAATTGCCGAAGTGTAATGTCCAACACGTCCGCACTCATCCTCTCGACAGGCTCTTCAATGTTTTTAGCAGTAGCCCATTCTATAGCAAAAATTTACACATTACTATTAGCCAAAATTATTGTAGATAGAAATGAAAGACAATGTTTGGAGTGATATTGATGTTAATGTAAATCAGCCTTATGCCAGAAAATTCACCTTTGTAGATTTTGATTTTGAAGTTGGTTGGCCGCTTCGTACTTTTCGCCTCAGTAGAAACAAGGAGGCTTTCCATTTCCTGGTCTGTAGTGACCTGGAAACGCTCAATTCTCATCTCTTTTTGGGGTGCTGTAAGCCCAAGGTCAAAATCAAATATGAGGTGGGTCGTGGGCATGTTTACGATTCTTGACGCTATTTTTGAAAATTTTGCATCCGTGGCTTGCTGTATTTATGTTATAACATCATAGCTGCTAGCCAATCAGATTGCGAGAATTCAATTTTCCATGGTGCTATAATGTTATAGCATCATAACTCTTTGCCAATCAAATTGTGAGAATTTAAATTGATATGTATTAAAAGGGATTCATTCAAAGAAACATTACAATATCATGCAGCAGCATAAGAACAACACACAATTTGTTCTTGTGAACACTCTGTGCACCATGATGTGGTAAATACCAAACCTTGTTAATTGGAAAACAATCATCATCAAAAGCACAACTGGCAACAGGACTAGCATAGCCTTTGTCAATATATCCTTGTAAGACTGACGTGTAAGAGGCGCCAAAAGCTGGATCGTGCACAAATCTCTTGTGCAAAGGGGTAATTCGGTTCAAAGCATGTGCTCAATTGTTTGGCAAGACTTTGCAATCCTCACGCCACAATAATCCCATTTCATAATGACCATCACTCCATACACCACCATCAAGCACAACATTTGCTTGGCGATCTTCAACCGAAAGTGATTTCTCATCTGAATATGAACAACCAAAGCTTTCCGTTAGCCAAACTCTCTCTAATTGAGCGTCAATAAAATTCATACAAACAGAAACAGAATTAAAAGCAAAGGAAGAGTCATTGTTACCACCAATCAGTGTCCAACCAAGCGGTGTTTGTACTGCAACCGGTTCATCTGGCCTGTCTTTGATGGTTTGAATAGGAAGGAGAGTTTCTGCAAGATTTGCACCAATAAGAATGTCGACCTTCCTTTGAGGTCGTTTGACATCTAGGTGAGATTGATGGGGCAACGTGAGTGCCTTTTCTAATTCTGTGTTGTCTGAAGGCAGTTCTAAACTTTGTACAGCATAAACTGAGAGAATCATCACAATCTCATCACCTGTACCCTGGCAGCTAGTTGGACGACTTTAGCAAAGTGAGTCGTGCGTCTTGTGACTGTTGTCATGATGATTAGAGAATGGGGACCATCAAGCCCAGCTCTCTTCGCTAGCTCTGCAGACATAAGAGACACTTGACTACCATTGTCAAGTAAAGCATTAGCAGTGGTTCTGTCGCTATCACAAATAATCTCTACGGGTAAAATTTGCAAAAATGTAGATGTCATAGATTCATGCAAACTAATAGTGCTAACAATAGATTCGCTGACAGTTTCCGCAACAGTGTTCACACTAGCTTTGGCAGCAGTATCGCGAGCAGGCTCGTCCCAATGTAGGCACGTATAATGTTTTTTTCGTACAATGACAACAATGATTGCACGATTGGCAATCTTTAACACCATGATCAGATCTCCGACAATTGTAACAACACTTGCTATCCTGCACTATCTAAGAATCGTGCTCATCGTTACAAAATAAACATTTGGAAGTAGCTGGAACAGTAGTGACTGCAAACACAGACTTAACTGGATGACTCAAAGAAGCAGCAGGTGTATCTAATTTGCACCACACGGGATCGCTACATTCCTCGGATTCAAACTTAACAAATGGTAAAATATGAGAAAGTGAAGAAATTTCTCCAGATCTACGAAGCTGAACAGCCTTACGCTTCCATCGTTGTTGTGAGGTGTATGGCAATTGCTGCATGATAGCAATCTGATTAGTCGGTGAGTTGACATCATCGAAAATATTGAATCTAGTCAAAGTTGAAGAACATGTTAATAACTCCTGATATAAAGCCTGTATTTGCCTAGGCTGTTTAGCGTTAATCTTCTGGCCTTTCACCACCTTGTCGATACAAGCGCGAGACACCAACACAGGATGTCCAAACTGCTCTCGCAATATTTTCAAAGTGAGACAATAGCCTTCTGCATCACGAGGCAAGCTTTTGACAGCCGCTGCTGCCTGACCCCTCAAACATGATAACAATTGAATAGTTTTGTCTCTACTTTCAAACTCAATAAATTGTGCACTTGAGCCTTAAAATTACACAAAAAGCCGTGATATTCAAGCGAATTGCCACTAAGGACAGGTAAAGACACATTGTGTGACAATAAGGTATCGCTAATTACTTATTGTGGATTGGAAGATGTGTCTGCGCTGTTGTTTCATGTATTGACAACTTTACCTAGTAATAGGGTCTGCCTTAGTAATTGGCGTAGTGACCTCGCTGCTCATTGTCGGAGCTGAAGAGTGCGTAAGTTCATGATGCAATTCGGATTTGACCTCGCTTACTATCAGCTATATGCTTAGTCGAAATACTTAATTCACTATTGATTTCATCTAAAATGTCACTGGCCTTCTCATGGGCGCGTGTACTAACTCAAATGTTACACTAGCAGGGAGCTCTTGTTCTGCCGTGCTCAAAAGAAACTTAACTGGATCGATAGCCAATTTCATAGTTTCTTATTGCTGCTTGTATTCCATGAAGCGATTCAAACGTCGTTTATTGAAAAGTTCTTCCTCATCCTTGAGTGCAATAACCATGAAACTATTTAAAATAGGCTCCATCACGTAATCACAATTGAATGTGCAACAACCGTGGAACGTAATATAGAAACAATAGCGAACTCATCCGTTACGTGATGTACAACTCAGCACGAGTGGGAACAGTAAGGCAACAATATTCATGAAACAATCGAACTGCCTTCTGGGCGTTTCAAACTATGGTCAGCAAACAAAGCAACACAGTGCCTGCCACACCCGATTCCCAGGGAGTAGATATCGTTCATCGAAAAACACACACATTTCACTCTCAAAATCTCAAAAATCAATCAACAAGTCGATAGGCGAACATCGATCAGATAAACGATCCCAATAAAAGAATATCTCGTAACTGTTAAGCCATTGCTCAATTGCCAGACAAACAAACTTAATTGTCGTCCCACATTGGGCAATCAAAAATAGCAAGAAATCCTTAATTTGCCGTTTGAACTCCGACTCACGATAGACCAAAAATGTATCCTTAACAATAGATGCCTGCGTTGAATTTAAACTACTTTATCTATGAAGTGCCAATTGCAAGCCGCGCTGTACTAAAACCTACGTGGAACCCTTCAAGACAAAGAAAAGACTCAAGAAGAACTCAATGTTTTATAAAGTGTGACTAACCTCTTGCCTGCACTAAAACCAAGCTAACATACTCTAAATCTACTTAACTATAGAAAACAATCACGAGAGAGAAGCTCCCAGAGAACCTGTTACAACACACCTTAAAACATCATGGAGACATTGATTCATGGGCAGATTGATGCTGCCGTGTTGACGCCCAAATTGATTGTAATCTAAATTTCTCGTGGGGCATCACTTATACAATTATCTAAGATCAATGTTACTGTTACCACATATGGAATAATAAGAATAATCGAATGTTAGACTACATGAAACAGAGATTAATTATCGAGATCGATTTCTACATATGTTGTGGCACAAATTATAGCCTAGACAAGCTTGTGTGGCTTTGATACCCCTACGTGGTTCTTGCTCAAGCTCTTTTCCCTTTCTGGTATAAAGTATAGTTTGGTTGCTTGTGGGCCAGCATGGAAGCATAGTAGCACTAATAAGTCTGTGTCATCCCCAACTAGCACTGTCGTCTGGCCTTTGGAAAACTCGGCAGCCTTTTCCACATTCAGCAAATCTGCATCCCCAGATGCATGGAAACATAGGCACATGTTTTCCAAAAGGTATTGAACTAGCATAATGATGAATGATTGTTTGTTTTCTTCATTGGCAAGAAATTCATCCTTTTTAATCAAACATGTTATGTCATCAGTGAGCACCACCTTTAAAGAAGCTTTACCAGAGCTTCTTCTTTTGTTTGTAATAATGTTTTTGTAGTTGTTTCGTCGTATGATTGGGCACCATACTGCTTTTTGACATATTTGCAGTATGATTGGCAAATTTCTGCATAGGTTGTATTGCGTGACCAGGGAACCTATGGAGCAATGCTCCCCCATCCAAAATAAGCTGGACACAATCTACGGGTCAGGAAGCACACACTTCAAGCATGACCCAAATTGCATCATCAAGAATTTGCTTCTGTGCCTGCTGCATCATAACTGACAAGTCAAACCAGGAAGCAAGAAGACTGGGGAGTTCATGCTTACAAATTTGTTGAATATCAACACAGAACTTCGAAGCTAGAGTAAGCCATTGAAACACAACTTTTGGATCAATGTTAACACCTTCCCCATCAATTCGAATGGCTGATTTGGAAGACATAATTGTAATGCGATTTTTCATCCTGAAAACATCCTCGGACACCTTTTTTCCTTTCTTTGATAAGAGTGTTTCACATCCAACAACTTTTTGCTTTCTCAGGGTTTGCAGCGTCACCAGAGTGTACACTAGGAATAATATTCACTAAACTGCCATAGCCAGTCAATAGGTTCTTATCAGACTACACATTCAGCACTTTTTTTAGATCTTCCAGGTCTCTTTCTTGACGAGCTTCACTGATGTCTTTGTTCTGCTCGCCAGTCGTGTAGTTTACACCTTTTAGTTCTAGCATTGCCCTGTTGACCTCAGCTCATGTTGGCATTGACAATACCCAAGTTAGCCGAAGCTGCTCACTAAAACCACTTCCTCTTGTAAGTCCCCAATTTGTCTTTAAACTTCGCATTGATACTTGTTCTATTGCCAAGTCTGCCCACAGAACAGCCTAGTGTCTGTTACTCCGTCTGCTAACATGGAATCCATCGTTGAAATTCTTATAGACCTTTGGGTGCATGCTGTCTAAATAAAAGTTGTGCATTGATTGTAAGTACATGTTTACAGATTTGGTGTAGTTGTTATACCCAAATGCCACGGGGTAAGGAAGCATATCAGTCATAGCCTCAAGATGGAGAATCCAATTACCAAGTCGCTCTGCCTTGATGAATTGATGATATCAATCATGTCCATGTACATAAGCCACATTGATGAGGTGCGATCGGCTTTCAATGCTGCTGTTGTAATCTGCACTTGGCTAGCAATGGTTAAGAGAGATATTTCAAAAGACACTTCATCTACAGAAATCTCGTTCAACATCAATTTGTGGAAAATAGTTTGGACTTTTTGAACAAGGCGTCTGAATCAATATAAGGAGGTAAACCAATGCCATTGTCTAAATCATCACTCAGAAAAGCTGTTCTTGATTGAATGGTAGGACATGTGGTCCATCAGTGATCTGCCAATCAGCAAATTGTTCAATACAGCATCAACAAGAAGGTGACCTCGCACTGCTCTTGAGACTGCCTTGCCAGAAATCATATGCTTTACTGTGTTTGGAGCATAAATGAGTTCCAACAATTCACCCAGACCAGAGCCAGCCATCAAATATCCGGTTGCACCCGAAAACTCATTTCTAGATGGAAGTCACCAAGACGTAATAGAATATTGCACAACTTACCCATAAATGGCTCCATGTTTAATATTTGGAAAGCCTTCCACCAAAGTGGCTGGTCAAACGATAAAATAGGGGTGACACCATGCACTTTAGCGTTTTACTTTTAAGTTGAATTGATGCATGTTGGATCAATAGACTTACCGGTATGTTGATCATAGGAAGGAAAAAGTAGATAATTTCCCTTGATGCTCTACATTGTGAATGTGCTTCATAAATCATGACCACAATGGCCTGATTTTCCTAGAAAGTCAATACTCGCTGTTGCATCGCACACTCTTGGCTTCTTTATGTTACGATATACAAGCTCTTCTTTTGTAGAAAGAACAACATTTTGATAGAATGCATCAATGTTACCTGCTATTGAGATGTCCAATGGCTCGACTGTCTTTTGGGGAACTTTGATGTCAATCATTCTTCCTGGTGTAACAATAGCTATTATTCCCATTCCATGAAATGTATCATTGCCATCAAGTGTTGTAATGTCTTGATCAACATATATTGTCAGCAACATACTGTTTGAACTCTTAAAAATCATTTGAAATTGGTTTTCTCATATCTTGGAATACTGCAGCATATTTTTTAGATATCTTTCCACTTCTTCATAAGAACTGTAACCAACTTGTAATGGTGCCAGTAGCACCCTAGGTCTAGCTGCCTGAACCAACGCTTGGGCAATTGAAGCAATCTTTAGAATTGAATTATTTCGGTACGCAAGATTTTGCAAGAGTAATTGCAATCTTCCTGGTAAAATTGCTAGCACTCTTCAATATTTTCTATCATTTAGCTGTGAGGGCATTCAGTGCTAGACGTCACAAGAGATTTGATATCATTCAGGATAAAATTTGCTGCAGTTTTGATAATATCATTTTTCTCTGTTTCCAAATCGACATTTGGAGATTTGTAAGATTGCATTTTTCACGTTAAAAGTACCATACTCTACATCTGAAGGCGTCCACAAAATGGACCATGTCATACAAAGACAAATTGGACTGCGCACTGACTCAGAGCAGTTATTTCTACAAATTTGTGTATATATATATATGTATATCGCAGTTGTATACAGATTTATGCAAAGCAATTATGATAGAGTCACATTTTAAAAAGTTTTCTTAATGTTGATAGTAATATACCATAACCAAGATAGATATACCCCAGCACAATTTCATTTTATTGTTTATTATGATATATTATAGTAGCAATAACATTTTATGTACTGCTTATAAATTTTATTACGATATGTAGAATTTCATGACAATACAATATTTCATTGTTAAATTTTATATCAGTACTTAATTGTGTAAATTAATGTACAACATAGAAAGTAGACCAGGAAGAATAGACCAATATGAGGTTATTTGTTTCAACTATGTACAACACAAATCTATTTGCAATGCAACTTTCATACTTCTACTGATTGAACTAGTTACACAACTAACACTCCATTCGAAAGCTTGTAGGCAACAAGGACACAGTATCACACCATGTCCTCTGACTGGAAGTCCATTGACTATCCAATCAAATTTTTCCTTGTGAAAAGACAGACATAAATACTGTAGCTATACAGTGTAACTCGGTTAATATCACACCCTCAGGAAAATCGTAAAATGTGATATTATCCGAGTGGTGACAATAACCGAGTCTCAAACTCAGACCTCTAATTTTGCAGAAGCGGCTCAAACAATAGCAAAAGGTTGGCCATAGGACAGCAAACTCTGTATCAGCATCAAACAGAGCTATTATGTAGAGATTTTAGCTATACAAGACTAATTCTCTTTGCTTTGTCACGCTCAATGAGGCAAACACAATGAAAAACACTTCATCAACTTTTCCTTTCACGACAATTACGGCGCCTATAAATTCAAGCAAGGCAACAAATCATGGAAAGCGTGACAATAACCGAGTGTAAACATAAAAATCCTTTAGAAATCTGTGATAATAACCGAGATGTGACAATATCCGAGGTGATATTAACCGAGCAGAATAAGAGAAAAGCTTAGGGACTGGCCATTGGAATTTCATTTTCCGTGACAATAACCGAGACGTGATATTATCTGAGGTGATATTAACTGAGTTATACTGTATTGTTGGTTTGTCTACAAAGTTTGCTCTACAACAATTTCTATTGTGACATCTCTAGCTGGAATTTACTTTCTGAATGATTACCTGCAAGGAATGCTCTGCTGAGAGACTCCCAACTGTGGTGGCGCAGCAGTAAATTACAAAATGTGACAGTTTGTAGCCCAACATCACAAACTATTTAGCAGCAGTGGTTTGTGAAATGAGCTGGAATCAACCAAATTTGTTTTTCAAATAGCTTCTCTCCCTGGAACCATCTAGACACACCACGCCCATTGCTGCCCATGAAGCCTTCTTTACAAAGGTTGGGGGTAAAAATCAATCCCACTTCAACTCTTTTATAAACATCACCAACAGAAGCTGAGCCGTGATCAAGTAGACTCGTGGCGCTTCTATTCATCTCGCATTGTCGCACTGTGTTTAATTGAATATTATTGATCTATGTGTATCTATACAGAGAGAGAGAGAGAGCAAAATTACGATAAAACCTTCATTGTAGCAAGAAAATTGTAAACTGGTTGTTCCTTACACAATCAATTTGATGGATTCAAAACAAAAGTTTGCATTTTCTGCTTAGGAATTCGGAGAATTGACACATTACTTTGTCGATTTTTGATAATTGTCAAGGTTGTCAACAACCACAACTAAACTGTGATTGAGATTTTTGTACTACGTTTCTTTGTGTCATCCCCATGTGGAATGCACTTTGAAAGACGGGAGTTTCTGCAATGACGTTTCGATTTTTTAAATTAAGATGATATTTTGTTGTAACAATGCCATCTTTGACATAAGTGCATGCTGTTTTTGACGATACAGGGCATATAATCTCAATAACTGTAGTACCGTTAGCTGATACCCAAAGATAGGGAGATGCACCAAAGATAGGGTGCTCATTGCATAACAGAAGACCCAGTTCTCTGCTGAATATAATGCCAGTCCGTTTCTTGACCACGTCAACAATAGGTATTTCTAACCTCAGGTCTCGTTTGGTTGCTTCTGTTCCCTTAAAGGTACGGCAGCAGATTCTCTTTGTAAGGAATCCTTCAAGTGTTTAACACTGAGCTGCTTTATAGCATTTGGATGCAGTTATTCGACCAAATCTTAATTTGAATCACGAAAGATTTGAAAAATGTCCAGCCGTAATCGATGGTACCCTATCCCAGTCTTCATGACGGATTGCCTTAAACGCCAGTTAAACCTGTTAGGTGATGTAGTTTGTAGTGGGTCACCGGCTAATAATGTGCAAGCATAGTAGCATATATCAACTAGCAACCAGGAGCGTGGCCCTTCTTTCCTGTGCACCAAGGCAGACTTTGCACGTTGATGTCATTGATCGCGACAAAGTCTCTTACTTCTTGTAGAACATTTATATCATTGCTTGGGTCTTGTTCGCAGCTTGGTCTGTTCTTGTGCTTGGCCAAGTTGTTAGTATTTTAAACACTGGATGGATGTACCAACATAGAGAAGATCGTTTGTTGCTTTGGTTAGGTTTCTGAAGGCATCAAGCAACCATGATCGCAGTGTCAGAACCATAAATATGTGACAGGAATATTGAGTACAAAATTAATACATTATACAACTTTGATTTCTTCCAATAGCAAAGCTTTTCTGTTGGACTTTTCTCACTGCCTTTTCTGTAAATCCAAAAGAGGAAGCTATGGTCTATTTAATTTGCACCCACCATTGCTTGTAGCACAATTGCAGCATTGAGCAGATACCACATTTCCCCTCTTTCTTATCAACTATGACTTCTACACAATAACTGCAACCACAAAGTATGAAATACCGATTGTTGCGCAGTGGCGTCTAGCACCATTGCTTCGCATTTTGGCATATATTAATTAGTCCCATAGATTTCACTGTCTTTAGACTTGTGCACTTAAACAGTATCACATATTTGAACATAGTAGACCCTTAAAAGTTGGTGTTTCAAAACAGTAGCAATCACAAAAAGATGGTTAAGAAGGTTTCATCATCGTCATCATCATTATCACGTCTCGCAAATGTTGACGCACGTGTCCAGACTCGTGATTTTCTCTCCAGCAGTTTCTTGTGCAAGTCTGCATTGTTGACACCGCGGATGACGTTGCTGATAAACCGATCGTCGCGGCTACAGGAACAAAAGTCTCAGTTTTGTGCAATGTCGTACAATGCTACCAGGTATGACTGGAACAACTCACCGTCATGCTGGCGGCGTTCTTGAAATTCCATGCGGTCCCGCATTATGTTGCACTTCTGTCGGAGCCATGTCTGGATCTTGCTTAGGATGACATCCACAGTATCAGCAGTGTCTTTGGCCACATGCAGGCGGATCTTGAGGATGGTCAGCATCTCGTGGTCTAGGAGTGTACGAAATGCCGTATCTTGCATGGCCGTAGGAAAGGCGGCAATCCCCGATAAAGTGGCGTACGCACGCCATGTCTTAACCCAGGAGTGAAATTCTGCCAAAGCGATTGTGGGTTGAAGCTTTGCGGGAGATGAAGTGAAAACCAAAACATCATCTTGTTGAAAAACAGCGGAATAGTTTCACATGCCCGTTTGTAGGCGAGTGACTCGATATAGTCCTTTGCTCGTGTTAATAATTGACAGGTTTCGTGCCTCTCTATCCATCAACACTTGCCAATAGGCTGACTGCAGATCAATCTTGGCAAAATGCTTGGTACCATTCATTTCAGCAAAAATACCTTCAATACTCGGAGGATAGGCATCGCTTAAGATTTTGTTGTTCACATGGACACTGAAGTCCCATACAAACCTAAATCACCCGACGGCTTTTAACCCAAACTACTAGTGATGTGTTTTCCACTCCCACGACTAAATGGGCTCAATTGGTCGAGTTCCTTGTCTACAGCTGCTCATATGGGAATTGGCACTGGTCTTGTTTTTGAAGTAACTGATGTAGCATTATTCTTGAGTTTCATCATAGCAACGACACCACGGATGGTAGCGGCTTAATTGTTTCATCGACAACAACATCTACCTGTTATGTTGTTCGTTATGCTGTTAGATGTAAGCGATAGAGAAACACAACCATTCTTGTTCATGGCAAGGCACAACTATATTTCAGATTGCTCAACTTATGGACAAGAGGTCAAAGTCTAATACTTGTCGATGTTGGAATATGTAATTTGATGACGCACATACATTATTACGTCTTCAATTAAAGAGTGTTTGTTAATTATCATGGGAATATCGTTGTGGTGGAGCGCCAGTTGTTGAACATAGAGGGTAGTGGCGTTCGTTGGTATCGCCGGAAATGGCTTGGTTGTCTTTGTCAATTGCCAGTGATGTTCTGGTATGCTTTATCAGCTTCCGGGCATTCCACACTTGATCGTCGACAAGCTTGCGGGTAAAACTTCCAAGTACAAGTTTGACAGCAAGTGGTTGGCCATAGGCGGACTAGCCTTTCAGGACGCAAGCTGGTGCTCGTCTGCAACTTCTGGAGTACTTAGGGAGGCAACCAGAACATTGTCATCATCGTTGTGAAGTGTTGATGTGTCACTTGGATCAGTGGAGGATCCTAAGCATGATAGCATGTCAGCAAAGTTGTTGTTAGCTCCTTTGATGTGCATGACATCGTAGTCAAAACATATTAGGCAGTCGTACCAACGGGCAATGTGTTGAGAGGTTCTCTTCGAGAGGAATTGCTGTAAAACCGTGAGCAGCGATATCTGGTCTGTGTGGATGGTGAAGTGTAGCTCAATATGGTACTTGTCGAAGTACTCCCCAAAGTCTGCAATACATCTCTACCGAGTAGCCCATATTCATTATCAGATTCGATTACCTCGAAAGTATTGGGTTGATTACCATGACTACACTTAACTTCAAATCGTCACTTTCCTAGAATACTCATTTGTTTGTCATCGTATGACTTCAGCTTATGGCCACTTGCTTCTAAATCTGGACTACCAAGTCGTTTTCAAATACACGACCAAATAATCGAGCAGCTTGCTTTGGTATCATGTTGCATCGTGACTAATTTGCCATTAATTTACTACCGTTTCCGTTATGGCATCAACGAGGTCAATGGCCTCTTCTGATACGTGCATAGCAAAATCATCATTGGAAACGAGGTTACTTTTATTAACCGATTTGGTTACATAATTGTTCTCTCTACCGCGAATAGGCGAAGTGGTTCCGGACATCGAAAGGTGAAGTGATTCTTGGCCCCGCAATTGTTGCATGTTTTCCTGTACGCGGGGCAGGCATTAGCATGGCTTCTGTTGCAGTGTTGACTTTGACGAGGACGCGTCCCGTATTTTGCTTTTTGGCACACTGCGTTGACTTCTCCCTCGGTGGATGAGCGTTGGACACTTGCACTGCGCTGTGTTTGCTTTATGACATAGAGCGTCTTTTGTTCATATTTCGTGACGCGCCCTCTCAAATCCCCGTACATGGCTTTTATTGTCTGTTGCACATACGTGAGCAGCTCTGCAGTTATCTTTTGGCTTGAAGCAGTTAATGTATACCATTTTGTTCAATTCCTCTCCTTGGTCATCGGTCTCTTTCAGAAGAGCGAAGTTGCACCAATTGGCTGCATGGTTGATGCGGACATGCACCTCCTCGACTGACTCGTCGGACATCTTTACAATAGCCAGCAAGTTTGTTTTTTGGGCAATTAGCAGCCTTTCCTTAGGCTTGAGAAACGCTTTAGCCTTTTCATGAATATCTTTGAATTTCATGTCCTCCAGTGACTTCGGCTTTACCAATCGTGACAGCGTGATGTAGACGGCCTCTCCACATTGCTCCAGAAAGAAATCTGTCTGTGCGTACAAGCGTCTTTTACTGACATCGTCTTTGTCAGCCAGGTTTTTTCTGTGGCATCTTGTGACGAAAGCTGGAAACCAAGCATACGCTCTCTCCGGATCGTTCAGCGGCAAATTCCTTTGGAGATCTATCTCCGGCACAACAGGCTGGCAAGCACCCTACTCACGATACTACTACTCACGCTTGCAGCGATGCTACATCAATAATCTGTAATCAACTTGTACCGCTCGCTTAAGGCAATCATTGACCACTTTGATATGTGAAGTAATCGCTTTGCCCCACTGATATTCAGCTTTTTCTTTCCAAGATGTCGGTAAACACACTGCAACGTCTGCAGCGATGCTACAACAATAATCTGTAATCAATTGTACTGCTCGCTCAGTGCAATCGTTGACCACTTTGATTTGTGAAGTAATCACTTTGCCCCGCTGATGTTCAGCATTTTCCTTCCAATATGTCGGTTGCAGCGTTAGAAATTCTGAAGCTTGGATTCCAAGCACTCAAATTTAGCAGTATTTGTGGTTACATAGTTGCTGACATAGTTGCTTGGCCTGTCACTTATTTTTTGCATATCAATTGCCTGACTTTCGCAGGTATAGTAGCACCTGGTCTTTGAGACGCGAAATTTGCCATTCACGATTTCTAGTCTGCCAGAACTCGATCGTCAAAGAAGGCCAGGGCAATAAGCACTTCGTTGATGTACCACAAATGTCTTTTGAAGGTTTTGCACGTTGCAGCAGAAACTTCCCTGTTATAATAGTTGCTGAGTTCCACTGCCAATTCCAAATCATTTAACGGCGCATTTACTGCACTGGGGGCCTGAAACCACTTGACAACATAGATCTTGGTTGCAAAAATGCAAAATTCCGCCAGGCCCTTCTTTTCTCGATTAGTCAACTTTAATTGATGTCGGAAGAGCCACATTTTTAAAGCATACATAATTTTGGCCATCCGTCGCGCCCGATGCAATGTACCAGGAAATTTGAACGTAGGCCCTCCCATTGAAGCTCCGTTAAGAAATGTACCCCAGCCGTTCTTAAAGCGATGGAACAACGGTAGGTCAGGTCCATTTACAACAACAAGTTTCAAGGCAGAAAATGCATTTTCCAGACATTTCTAACATATGATGGCAACAGGGGAATGCCAAGAGCTCCTTTTCCGTAAAGTTATCTAGAAGTTTGAGGCACCATGGCGGTTTACCGTGTTGCTGGATGTTGTATCAAAGCCTTTTTCCAACACTGACCTTGTGGGATCCCAATGTTCAATGACGTTATGGACTGCTTCTGCTTGTTTTTCTCTAGAGCTTCTCGGGATAGCAGGTGCAGTTACCAGCTTTTCTCTACCCCTGGTTGCCACAATAGCAATGCACTCTTTTTTCTTTGTGCTATGGAACCGTGG
Organism: Calvadosia cruxmelitensis; assembly: GCA_900245855.1. Taxonomy (NCBI): domain Eukaryota; kingdom Metazoa; phylum Cnidaria; class Staurozoa; order Stauromedusae; family Kishinouyeidae; genus Calvadosia; species Calvadosia cruxmelitensis. Next base: position 29,515 of record OFHS01000182.1, read on the forward strand.
TAAATGTTTGCATCCCAATGAACCACAAGAGGAGAGTCGGCATAAAAACTTCTCATATATCCGACACACCTTTCGCATTAAGTAGTGCGTCTACCTTGTATTTTGCTTGTGCACAGTGCTAGTGTTGTAAGATCTTGTTCCATGGCTGTTGCAGCTGCTTCCAAGATATGCATTGCACTTCTATTGCTTGTCCTCGTTTAGTTCAGAACCAACGCAACAGATGAACCGTGGGTAGTCTCACGGTTGCCTGTCAACTGCCTTTCATTTTTGTCCCCTTTTGCCTGAGGTGTCCAGAGCTTCCAATCCTTCAAGTGTAGAAAGAGGGAGCAGGAATCGAAAATAAAGAATTGAATGACCACGCCCTTTTTGTACAATAGCTATGAGTTTTGTTTCGTAAGGCTTGATTACTATGAAATTTTCTTGAAATTGGAATTTGATAGTTTCGAAATCTATGAGATAATTTTCATTTTGAATGGTTGCACATCTTTGATCAAGTAAGTCAAAATCTAAATCAATTCCATGAATGAAGTATAAACAAAAAAATATTTGTTGTAAGTAAATAGCTGACAGTTTGCTGCATGCAGCAGCAAAGAAACTACTGAGATCTAACTATTATCTACATGTACTGTATGTACATGATTGACCAACTCCAACACGAAAACAACGATGTTTTCCAATCTCACAAATCAATGCAAAGTGAATGTAGATAGAGCCTACATTTTAATTAGGAAATGGGGCTGATAGTAGCCTTACACTTAGTAATTTCTTAAATATCTAGTAGTTTACATTATTGGATAATCGGGAGGATATTAGAGCAATCGGGAGAGCAGGAGATTTGTTTCAAAAACGGGAGACTCCCAATTGAATCGGGAGGGTTGGAAGCTCTGGGTGTCGCCATTGTTGCTTAGAAGTCTAGCGATGTCAATGGTTCATTCTGTCTTTCGTCGGGTTTTGAAAAGCTTTTGAATTTTGTTATTTGCCTTTTCGGACTCCCTTCCAGTAGCGTCTTGAAGGACTCCACAGAAGTCTCATTCAGGGTGATCTCCTCCCCCACGTAGATCGATGTGCCGGGGAGGTCGTCGTACAAGAATGTGGCACTTTTATCTGTAGTCTTGAAATGTCCCACTTCCCATGACTCATACATGCTGGTGAATAGTCGTACGAGTGCACTTTTGCCACCATCACTGGCACCAACCATTATTACACCTTTCTTCTTCGATTCTTCTCCCTTCAATATCTTTACGATGCGACGGAAGAGTTCCCTCCATGTTAGCTTGAGATGGACGGCGGCGGCGCTCAGTAGCTGGATATACACCATCGTCGTGCTGTTGACAATGCGGATGTCGACGGTGGGATCAATCTCGACGGAATCAAATCTTTCGCCAAAGTCTTTTGTTTGTGTACTGGCCCGCATGATCTGAAGGCAGTGTCGCGTGTATTTATCCCAGTTGGTGGCATATTTCGACATTAATGCCACCAAAGGGGAAGACTTGCTTGTCATCGCAGCCTGGATGTGATTCTCCGTGTATAGCTGAAGCTGTTGAAATACTTTTAGTATTATTTCGCATGGTGTTGGTTTGCTTGACGGGCCGGCGACAGCTGGTGATGCTGGATCGTCTTTGTCTGTTTCGCACTCAGAATCAAGGTCATCGGTAAACATATGCAATACGTTTTCTTTGACGGCGGGACAGCTGCAGCAGAGAATTTCTTTATCACACTTGTTACAGCGGATTCTAGACATGAACCAGCCCAAGGTGCTTCGATCAAAGAGCGTTCCGATTGGAGAGACGAACTCATACCTCTCAGCCCCGATGGTCTTGGAGTACAGGGCCGATTCCCCCACTCTGTCCTGCGCATCCTTGTACAACGCTTCGTCCAGACTGTCCTCGTCGTATACATCGACCAAGTCCTGGGACGTAGTTGCCTGGATCTTGAAGATCTTGAATGGTATGGACTCCACTCCAAAATCCGTGGGATCCAGTTGCTTTGACGGACACCGAGATCTTTTTCCGCCGGATGTAACGCCGGATGTTGTTAAGGTGTTGCTCACTTCGGACGTGGTAACTTTTGAAGTAGCAGCGACAGGAGGGACATCGGCGAGCGTCTCTTGGAACTCGAGTATGGCATTGTCCAGACTGGTGTCGTCGAATAAAGAATTCTCTTCGAATCCGCCTGATAGCATCTTTAGCGAAATCGCCCTCGACTAAACAATGAGTGTGCGATTTGTGGTACCCAGTTATTATAACTCGATAGTTATCCCTACTCTGGCCGGTGGCTTCGTAAAATGATCGAAGACCGCTGTAGACGACGTGCTTGGCCATTCTGCTGGAAGCGAGCGAGCGACGGCCTTTTATTATGGTTGGAATGATTGACAGGATCATTGACAGGACAATGGTGGGACAATAACCTCCAGACTGACCTGAGTCAATAGTCTGGGATTTCTAGACATAGTGGTGTGGGGTTACGGAGAACACTGGTACAGGGTCCAAGGGTAAGCCTGAGTGACAAGGTTATGACCCCTGAGAATTATAAAAATGAGCTGGAAGTCTGTGAAACCCCAATCCCAACCCCACGACAAAATCGGGGGGTAGGGGAGGACGGTAGGACGGGGAAGCTGGGATTACTGATTTTATTTTTTATTTTTTATTTTTAATTTTAATTTAATTTTAGTTTAATTTAGTTTAGATTTAATTTCTATTTCTATGACGTAATGGGTCTAGGGTTTAATGGTTTTACTGGGTTTGTATTTTGCCACTGCTAAGTCAGTGGAATTCCTACGGAGGGCTTCCGGAAGAATCTGCTTGTTTGCAGGGAAACCACACCGAATCCATTCCAGCAGTTCACTGTATTGGTTGTCTGTTTTGTTCATACTGACATAGCGTTTGAAGGGTCGGGTCTCCACAAGGGTTCGACAACTCTCCCAAGAAACGTGGTGTCGACACTGTGCAGCAGTGTGTTAATATGGGCGCTCCAATCTTTGGCAAATAGGTCTGTAGGCATGGACTGTATTACAGGCGTGTGGAAGAAAGCATTAGGAGTGTTGTGGAGCTTACCCTGGTGCCATTCAGTTTTGAACTGGTAGGGCATCAGCCGTTCCAGGAGGCGCTGTAATCGAGGATTGTCAGTATCAGCCAGCGTATACGGTAAGTGTTGAGGATGGGCACCAGTGGCTTGTGATGGACCACGTTCTTGAACTGTGGCTGGCCTTGTAAGTAAAGACATCATTTTGTCACAGCCCAGACGAAAGGTAATAAGCATGCGGCTCGAACTTGCACAGGATTTGTATTGGGCTGGGGATGAATTTCAATAGGCTGAGTGTTCATCAGACGCAGCTCTTAAGCCGAATTTAGTAGATTGTGAAATTAGTTCAAAAGTTGTTCACGAATGAGGCGTATGTCATTGTCAGACTGGTTACAGGGAATGGCCTGCTGCAGAGAATTTAACATATTCTTCAGCAGGCTGAACAGGTTGTGCAGGCTCAGGGTAACTGGGTGGCAAAATACCAAACTCCAAGCAACTAAACCAAGATTACAGTGTGCCTTCCAGGTCGGAAAATGCTTTAATGTTATCTGTGGCCTTGTTGCCACGAACCTTGAGCTGTGCTTTAAAGGAACCGATACATTTCATAGCCTTGCAATTGGCGGCACGGGCAGGGGCACCTTTGTATGCCTTTAAATGGTGCTTGGTGATGCCAAGGGCTTGTGTCGTTTTAAAGCCCATACAGCTGTCGTCAGCACCAATGTCGTGCTTACGCACATGCATACAACACATCAACAATGACCTCTTAAATATATAGCCATGGCATGTCATGACTGAGTTTAACTTTGCCTGAATGTTATGTAGCCAGTATATAACAGAAACAAATATATACACATTTATATGCACATACACCTGGTCTAGCTGATTTTGACTGGCATTGTGATTTGATTTGATTTTATGTATTTTCCGTAAATTCAGTACGAAAGGTAAATACAGAATATAAATATCACTAACGCATATCCTATGATAATTTACGTTTTACTATTTTTATTTTGTCTAAACGACACTTAAAAGAAGACAATGTTGGCACAGTGACAACATTACCAGGCAGATCGTTCTACTATGGTATCACACGGGAGCAAAAGAAGTTCTTGAGGACATTATTTGCATTGGCAAGAACTACTTCGGCGGCATGGAATGCCCACGCATTGTATGCTTATTCACTACGTAGGCGAGTAAATCATCTTTTGGTAGATCAACTAAATTGTTTAAAATTGTAAACCGTAAGCAAATCGAACTTTACTCTTTGAATTTCCATAGGTTCTAAATCAAAATTGACCAGACGGTCACAATAGTCCCCATAATCGATGTTATTGAAGCGACACATTCAATCTTTTTGATATCTTTGAGTAAATGCGGTTACCACACCGGGGTATTCGATCCCAGAAGAGACCGCATATAGGCATAATAGGCCAGCATTAGCAGCTGAGGATCGCAAGCTGTGAAGCATTTGAAAATATGAATGTGAAAATGCCGTGGAAACTGAATATGAACAATGGGCAGAAGATTTCATATCGAATGTAACAATAGTGCCAAGGTCACGGATTTCTTTAACATTTGAGACAGCAAATTATAAGCATTTATTGTGCAAAGAGCAAAAGAAGACCGGTGGCGCTCCGTCCGACAGGTGGGAGATCCGACCGTGTGGCATGAACGAAAAGATCATGATACTGTGTAGGTCAACAAATTTGTTGATGATTTTAAGATATATTGGTAGGTCGAAATAAAGGCCTCTTTTCTCCAGACTGTCTATATGTAAATACAGAAGTCTTTCGGGGTAGGAGATATTAGTGTGTTAGAGAAAAAATCTTGTGAATTGCCTCTGAACTAACTCCAGTAAGATAATGTCACGTTAAATAGTAGGGTTCCAGGCGGGTGTTGCATATTTTAGGATGGGAAGAACAAATGTTTTGAACAAGCGAATTTTGAAAGCTATTTTCCTACACTGGAAAACTTTGTTGATCATTCTTGATCGAATGCCAGCACGACGGACAACTTCTGAAATATGAGGTCTAAAATCAAGTTTCTCTGATATCAATACACCAAGTTCTTTCATGCGATTGGCGCAGACAATAGATTGACATCATTGATCAGATACGGTTGGCAAGTTGTAGAGTTGCGAAGGTGAAGGGTCTTGCATTTATGTATAGCCAGGCGAAGTTGATTTTTTTCAGTCCAATAATGTATTTGGTTTAAATCATGTTGCAGTTTCTCATGGTCAGATATACTGTTGACTTTTAGTGTATTAACCAACAGTTCCTTTGAAGAACTTCTTCTCGCACAATAAAACTTTGCATCATTGGCAAACAATTTAACTTGACAATCAGGGGAAAGGCAGTCCACAATGTCATTGATGAAAAGAAAAAGCAGTAGTGGTCCGAGAACGGAACCTTGAGGGACACCACGCATAACTGGTAGTGGATCAGAGACAGCAGACCCAATTGACACCTGTTGAAGATGACCAGTCAGAAAAGATGAGAGCCAGGACGGAAGTTCGAAGCCAGTTGCATAGGACTCAAGCTTGGCAAGGAGTTTGACATGTAAAACAGTGTCAAAGGGCTTGCTAAAATCAATATAAACAGCATAAACTTTTAGCTGAGCATTGATTGCATAACACCAATTGTTCATAGCAGAAATGAGTGTGTGAAAGTTGATCGTTTAGCCAGGAAAGCAAATTGATAATCTGTGATGAGGACTTGCATCTATAGATAGTCAGTTACATCACGATGGTGACTGATTCCATGACCTTACAGGTAATACATGTCAAGGAAGTTGGTTGGTAATTCTTCCTTTGAAGATGCATTTCCCTTTTTAAAAATAGGGATGACAATTGCACTTTTCCAGGTAAGGGGAAACTTTTCAGTTCGCATTGACAAATCAAATAAAAGAGAGAAAGGGGCTGCAAGTTCTTCAGTAATTGACTTGAAAACCAAGGCTGGATATCCATCTGGGGAACTTGATGTCTTTGGTGGTAAACGTTTGAGAGCCTTAAGAAATGTGACATAAGAAATCGATAAATGATAAGTCTGTTCCATCTTTAACATTATTTGCAATTGGTGGAGTAATGCCATTATCATCTTTAAAATTTCTTGAGAAATAGGTGTTAAATTGTCAGATTTCTCATCATCATTTGTTGTAAGTGTTGTTTTCCTTGTACAAGGCTGGAACGGTGTGCTCGGCATGTAATTTGCCATTGACAGAAGAATAAAAATTATCTAATGGTACGCTATCAACCAGAGCTTTCTGGTGTCTGATATTGTGCCTGAAATAGCCTCTTCGTATTGCCTGGATAGTTGTTTGTACTTCTGTTTGCCTGTTTCTGATGTCTTTGAACGTTTGTAATATTTTGTTCTTATCTTGTGCAATTGTGCCTATCATTTTCGGATAGCGATCCTTGTTACCACGCCTCATGGATGTGGAAACGAATGCTCTGACGATTTCATTAAGTACATGACAGGTTGCTTCCTAACATGCGTCAATGTTGTCTTTGCTGTGGTCGTAAAGCAATAACCAATTGACAGACGCCCGATGTTTGCGAATGCTGGTGTAGTCGGCACGTCGAAAATTATAGTGAGGAATTTGGGCGTTTGTCCCAGAGGGAATTAATGAAGTCTGTAGACAAATCGTAATGGATTCATGATCACAGTTGACTGTAAATGGCTCAGTTACAGACACATCGAGAATGCACGATGGCACACTTGTAAGTAATAAATCCAATAAATTTCCCCCCTTGTTGGCTCGAAACGCATTGCTTCAGATCACTTCTTAGCACTCGATCAAAAAAGGTCTCACAAGGATCTGTATGGGGCGCAGCACATATCAGTACAGTCCAATCTATTGACGGGAATAAAATTCACCCATGACGATACATGGAAATCGAGCAGAATTGATATTTAAAAGGATAAATACAAGGAAGACCCCATAGGTTACTTCTTATGTTCTGCAGTTTGTCATGTTCCTTGTTGTTCTTGTCTCAACTCTCTTTAGTTGAAGAAGCACCATCCATTGAGCCTGAAATGAGGCCAAAAAGTCATTCATTTGCAAGAAAGTCAGGTCTTACCAAACAGTCATCCAAGGATTCTCACAAAGATGTCCCTGTCAAAGATGGTCTCTCAACGCCAACAAAGACTGATCCTCCCTCAGATACGCCATCAATCCTGAAGGGTCGTTTTGAAGTTTACAATCAGTTCTTCTTGACATTTCATTTGGGCAGTATTGCTATTTGCACTAATCAAGACGAAGAGACGCTACTTCTTGCTTCTTATGTGGGAGGTGGATACACAATTTTGGCATCTTATTCAAGGCAAATGCTAACAAAAGACCATGTGACGGCGGATAGCAAACAGGTATTGATGAAAGGTGTATTAATTTATTCATGATGTTTGAATTACTAGTCCTCATGCAAATGTGATTGTCTCCGTGTTGCCATAACAAATTCAAGAAAGAGAAACTCAAGTTCAGCAAGCAACATGTAGACAACCTAGTGCGGATTATTACGCTTGCAGATGAGGGTCTGCCCTACAATTGCACGAATAAACATTAACCATAACGGCATTAGACATACTGTTCACACTATACAAGACATGTCAAGTTATTAACTAAAATTTGTTATCCCCAGTCATCACTTGTCGCCATACTTATGCCAGCGGTCGGTTTTGCAGGTTATATCATGATAATGATTGTGTCCTTAATAATTAGGTGCGTTCAAGGCCTCCCTTATCAGAGCTGTATAGGAGAGTGATTATAAGTAGTTGTCGATTTACCGATTCTGGGATAGCCAGAACAATGGGTTGTCGTTAATGAGTTTTAGTGATTAAACTAACGAGTTTTAATGATTAAAGCATTGTTTGATGAAACAATGGAAAAGTTATGGGACAATGGAGTGGGCTGGAAGGGGGGTGTTTGAGCGTGAGCTGCGCGGGACCCATCACGGACGACGGTTAGACAGGAATGAGGGTTACGCGGGGCAGGAGGTTTAGAAATGTGCGTCGGAGACAATGACGACCGATTCTGGGACAAAGGCTCCGATTCTGGGACAAAGGCGCCGATTCTGGGACAATGCGATAGCTGAATATTGGGAGAGAGAGAGGTTAGAAGGTAACGCGTCATTCTCCGTCGATCAAAGCATAAAGTGAGACAAGTTTGTAGGAGTTGATGGAGGTACCAAATTATTTGATTTTCTTGTTTATAGCTTACAAAATTGCATCAGTAATTCCTTGGGAGGAGATCTGTGCGAATATTTAACCGTCAAAAATCAAATGCGAGGAGAGGGGGAAAGAAAAGAAACGCATTCAATTGAACGATGTTGACGAAGCAGAGTGATCGAAACAATCCAGTGCCATTGACCCCGCAGGCCTTGAAACTGGGAGTTATCTACTCTGTGATGATGTATAGAGATTTCCTGGGAGACATGCGACACCGCTGTGACGAGAACTGTATGGCTCGTGGAATGGGACACACTTGTTTTGCAACAGCAGAGTATCATCGGGGAATGAGCGACTGGGAGCGCTGGTTCGATCGAGTGTCACACGTCCTCGCCATCGTCCATTTGAGAGCATGTCTAGCAGCGAACGGCATAGATGCCAATTACTCCGACTTCGACCGGCATGCGATTGTCAAAGACATGCGATGGAAATTCTTTGTTAAAGGCATGTTCCACAGTAAACTTTTCAACATCCATTGGGGGGAAAGTAGCAATCTGGTGTGTTCGGACGAAGACGCAATGGAGTGTATCGTGTACCGCTAAAGAGAATCAATCGCCAAAGATAAGCAAGGAAATTTTTCTATAGCTGTCCCATACTGATCACGCCTCTTACAAAAATATGGTTTGATATTATTGTTGGATTCGAAGGGCAACGAGCTGTTAAAGGATACAGAGTAAAGCAATTAAAGTCAGATCAGTGTTGTAGTTTTTGTTTTTCAACCTTTTGTTGAATGTCTGACTATACATCTGACGAGTCAAATACGGATGCATGGGTTATATTTCGATTATAAATGGATCATGACGTCATTTCTGGTCTACATCAGAGATGATGTCATATCCTATCTATAGTGGTATGACATCATATTTAATCTACAGTCTTTCAGGGGAGGGGGTGTGAAATGGATCGTCATCACACATCATACATGCTCCCATACGCGCATTTCCGCAACTATTGCGCATCATCATCAAAGTCCTGTTCCAGTCTATAGTGTCCGTGTGCGAGAGTTGCGATGCCATCCAGAATAAAGCGTTTGTCATTGAATGCAGACAAGGCAACTTTGTTCACTTCCACGGTGTGCAGTCGGTGGCTTCTAGAGCGAATCATACGCATTCTCCGCATCACTCGAGCACCCTCCATGTGTTCGATGGAGTCGAATAGGCATTTCTTGAAATGATCGTGTGAGAGGCTTTTGTTCACCACGTAGTGCTTTACACCCTTGGCTCGTTTAACTTCCTGATTCTCAAAAACGAAGGAGTACATTTTCGCTCGTAATGCGACGAATTCAGTCATTTTATGCGAGTTTAGTTCGTCCTTCATTTTCCCAATCGTCTTTTTATTCACAAGAGAATAGCACGGTTGGTCCTGAGGATAAGCACTGAAATCGAACAGATGTGAGTCCCTTTTCATGTCGGCGTAAATGTCATCGCTTTTCACCTTGTAAGCTAACGAATCAGTATCTGTGAAAAGAAGATTCGCCTTGCCTTCCGGATATGTTTTCTTTATGTAGTTGTAATGGAAGTCGTAAACTAACCATTTGCTGAGATCCAGTATGGTGAATCCCACGTACATCGGACGGTCAAGGAAGAGTTCCACCTTTTGACATTCCACAGCAGCTAATTCCTCGTGGAATATTCGGCATGTCGAAAACGTTGGCTTCGAAGTGAGTCGATTCAATCGACGGGGATTGTTCATTAGTTCGATGTTTCTTCTTTTCCTCAGATTTTCACAGCTCTTGCCGAAAATACAGTTGTTCTAGAAGGTGGAGAACAGAAAGCAAAAAAAAAGAAAAAAAAGAGTCTGATTAGGTGTGGTATTATCAAATTAATAGACCACCGCCATTGTCCTGAAACTCACCATCAGTTTATGAAAGTCTTTTTCGAAAGCATTCGTGGCAGCGGTCCTTCTTCGAGTATTGGAATCGATGTATGAGGTGAGCCATGGCGATTGGCGGAACATCAACACGTGATGGACTTTCGTCATCTCCAATCCCAGGGATAGGTAAAGCTTCAAATTACGAAAATGCACGACGTATTTGGTTTTGGCATACAGATTTGGGATTAGTTTGACCATCTACGTATAGTTCTCCATGGAAATGAGAAAAAAACGTGAGAAACATAAATATCATAGGTCTCACCACGTCGAATAGGTTGCTCTAGCATTGGTGAATGAACATACCCGCTCCTTCTCGATCCAGCATGTACAGCTGGTAGCTAGTCAGACAGCATTTCCAGTGTCACTCGCATCGACTCTGGGGCCAGAGGATAGTCGTTATGATCGTCGTGAATCTGCTCCGGATATTTCAAATCACACTCCACAATCCAGCCATGCTCGGCATCATCTTGAAGAGTTGCAGGGTCGAAGGTATCCAACTCGGACTGCGATAGCCAACAAAATTCCCCTGTCGGTAGTGGCTGGCTCATGGCCCATCCGTATAAATTGCTGAAAGAAACAGCAAGAATAAAAGAGGTGAATGCGTATAGTGCTATAAGCAAGAATCATTGTATGTGTTAATCCAGCCGAGTTTAACCCCAGCTGAATTCTACATCGCTACACTTACTTGAAATCCAAATACATCAGATAGGACGTCGGTTGCTCCGGATCATAACTCTCCACCTCCGGTATGTTGGCTCTCGCATGGCGCTTTATGATGGATGCCACACCTCCGCGCAAGCCGCTTTCAATGAAGAGATGCTGCTCAATATCTTTTATGAGGTCTAGTGTGACCCCTGTCATTTTCAGAGCCGCATCCCAGGACAGTCCGGGTGACGTGAAATAATGGCAAGGATCAAGTTTGTAGCATTCCAGACATGTCTCTCTGAAATTCTCGAAAACATCTGCTAGCAATAAGACGTCGCATAACAGATAAAGGTTGTGGAATTCACCAAGCGATTCCATTCCCATTGTTTCAAACACCTTCTCGGCATGACTGTAGTCTTCCTCGGTCACACTTTCGTCAGTCAAACTGTTGTAGAAGCCCTCTCTACCCGGTAGTTTCGTCTCGTCGAAAGAGTCCTTTCCAGTCATGTATTCGTAGCAGTACACTCCCTTCCTTCTCATGAGTCCGAGTTGCTCTTTGACTGCCTCTTTATCTCTGATGGATTTTCTCGAGGTAATTCCGCACAACGGAGAGTTGTTCGGGAGCCAGATTATCGATCAGTGATGATAGAGAGCTATTCATGAACTGCATTGAGTCTATGAATTTCAACCCACCGATGCTGAAGGAAATGTACTTCTCCATATTACTGGCGATGCATTTGATTTTTCCGTGTCTCCCGTTGACTGCAGACATGATCAAGTGAGCATCATAGCCGCGAAGATTATGTAGCACAACAGGGATAGGTGTTGTGTTGGGGTTAACTCTGTACTGTAAATTGCAAATGTCATGACACGCTCCAACATACTTCCCAGTTAGATGATCGTGATCTCTACAGTTAAGCCGATTCTTCTCTGCACTCGTCAGAGGGGATGCCGTCGTCGCCGAGTAAAATCCCTCCTCACCACACAAGTAGCACCGAGTAGCCTCCTCGAACGATTTCTGCTCGTTTGGTGATAGTGCTATCATCTGTATCTTGTCCCGCAGAATCTTCCGAATTCGTTCCTCCTCTTCGAGGAGAGCCTGGAGAAATTTTTCAGCTGCATCTTCGCCCCGGTAAATTTAAGGGTCCCCGCAACGAAAAGGGTCGGCAGATTGAACGACGAATCCATAGCTGCAGGCTTGGTGGTTGCTGTGGATGACGGTCGAGGACTTTTCTGGGTCGTTGACACAAGTCTCTTGAGGAATGAGTATTGACTCGAAATCTGCATAAATTACAAAGGGGAGTTTCTTTTGTTTTTCCGTTGATTTGAAGTACACTTTATCGTTTCTATTCTTATCCCCTTTGCGAGGTAACTTCGTTCTCTGCACACCATGTTTTTCACACTTCTCTTCGTGCCGCTGTAATCTCTCCTGTGTTGTGCACCCATGCAAGCAATACAGGCAGAAGAATGCGGCATGCCCTCCTTTGCTAACTTGACCAGTCAATAGTCTGCTTAAACTTTTCACCCAGCAATAATGATTCTGATGTTCCCCTTCCAGTAGCATCAGTGTGATGACTTCTCTGCCTCGCACCTGAGTCACCCTCAATGGGAAGACTCTATTGTCCTCAAATCCCAACACGTTTATTGCCATGTGATTCATCCGTTCAAATTTCCCCACATCACGCAGGGCTAAGGGGAATTCGAGACTACCCAATTGCAGTTCATTCCGATGTTGGACGTAATTCTCTACGCGTTTGGGGTGATGTGGCGGAGTTTTAAGCGCGGACAGGAGGGACCACACGAAGCAATACTCGTCTCTATTCCTCACGTTTACAATCGCTTTCTTCTTTGCGAGGGACGGGGGAAGAGGGATGTACGTGGACGCTCTTAGGCGGTCGTACTGCACAACTCCAAGGTCGAGTGAAAGAAGGCTATCCACAATCCATCCAGAACCATTGCTCTCGTACTCGTCCATCTTGTGAACAAGCTGATCATACGCAATTTTTAACTGCTCGTCTATGGCCAAGCTACCTCCCAAAAGCGTGAATGCCTCAGTGCGAAAGACGGCAGGGGGGTCGGTGACAACGGTTGGGTCAGTGAGCTTTTGAAAATTAATGTGAAGGGTAAGAAAGTACTTGATTCCTTTCAGTCTGTCCCTCTCGGATACGACCACTAACCTGTATTGATCGACCGCGTTAAGCAATCTTCTCAGTAGTCCGTGCTTATCCCCATACTGAAAGCGCTTCTTGTAGAACATGATCCTCCTATTGAAAGCGCTATCTTGAAAGGAGGGTTCCGCATCAGTTTCCTGTTGTACATCTCGCACTTCATCATCATTCTCACCCGCTTCGCCTACTTGTACAGTGTAGCCGTCATCTTCTTGGTGCTGATGGTGTTGAGGGTCCACGAGCGTGCAGTTCCTTTCGTGTAGGATGCATCTCGTTCGATCGTTGAACCATTTACGACAGTATTGGCATGTCCTTCCAAACGAGCTTTTGCGGTGAGTGGTGCAATGCTTCTCAAGCTCTTCACTGTTAAAATAACGGATGCCACACTCTGCACAGATGAAAAACCTGTCGCATTCGTCTTTTGCTAGGCGAGCAGCGGTGAACTCGAGGCGGCGTGGTTTTTTTTTTCCGCCCTTTGCTCCTCATTCACGGCGATGGAGGGGAACAATCGATAGAGGGTCTCTTCCAAGGCGATGTCGAGTGAGAGGTCAGAAGTGCCCGGTGAATTTACTCTCGATGTCGAGCTCCCCTCAGGGTGAGGTGATGGCAAGGGCTCCGACTGAGCATCCGTCGAGTTTGTGAAACTCTCGTTTAATAGAACATCGACGTCGAGTTCAGTAGAATAAGCATCGATGATTTCTTCCGACAGCACTGCGTCATGATCTGATTGGCTCCAGTTCATGATGACGCCTGATTCAAAATGAGGGTCGACAACACATATATATATATAAGCCGTTGTCATCATCAACATCACATATTTAAATAGGCTAATAATGTAATCAGTGGTCGATGAACCCAGTCGTCGTTATTGATACATCACAGCTCAAACAGGTAATGACGTAATCACCTATAAATGAATGAAACCCCACGATTACGCTTGATCCCTCTTTTGAAGGAGAACGCAGAGAAGGAGCATCAGTAGGTCACTATGGCTACAATATTACGTCACCCCTTTTCAATGCTTGTGAGTGGCGGGCGAGCTACCGGAAAGTCGGAATTCGCAAGAGCCATTCTAAGACATAGAGAAGAGATGATACACCTGCCCCCAAATAAGATTTATTGGTTCCATGGGAAGCATCAGCAAGACTTGTATGAAGAATTGCTCAGCATCGATCCAACTGTGATCTATCATTAAGGGATTCCACAAAATATAGAGGCATTAATTGATCCGAATTGCAATAATGTAATTATCATCGATGACCTGATGAGCGAGTCTGTTAAAGACAAGCAAGTGGAGCATCTGTTCACGCGTGGAAGGCATGATAATAGAAGCTTAGCGGTTAAATAGAAGCCTGAAATCGATTTTGTATCGCTACTTCACTCATAAGGGTACCAGGAAATTTATCGATGTCCTACCTCAAATCATCTCCCAATACAATGACCGTCTTCATAGCAGCATCGGACTTGCTCCTTCCAATGTCAATTCAACAACAGAGATTCTGGCTTGGATGAATCTACAGGAGAAGAGAGGCAGAAAATCAGCAACGCTACGAGAAACCAAGGCTCTTCATGTCGGCGATCGTGTGAGAATAAATAAACAGCGTGGCACATTCCAGAAAGGCTTTCTAGCCGGTTGGAGTGAGGAGATGTTTACAATTCGCATGGTATTACCTGGTAAACCGACGGGTTATAAATTGAAAGACGATACTGGGGAAGATATAAAAGGTTTGTTTCTCCCTCACGAGCTGCTATTCGTTCGAGACCCCGACGCGTATCGGATTGACACAATTCTGCGAAAACGAAAAGAGAGCAGTGGAAAAACGTATTACTTGGTCCGCTGGTCGGGTTATCCGGATTCTATGAATAGTTGGGTTTCGGCTGACGATATCGTCCCACCGTCTACAGGATGAGTCATCGAATCAATATCTTTCTTTCAAAGGAAGGTTCGAAAGCTTCACATATCGATAATACCGCTGACAATTTTCAAATCAAGTTAGCACACCCACTCGATCTCACTCGTGGAACATGGGAGGTTGGGGTGCGTGAAGTGTATTTATCAAAGTTGTGGAAAAATATTTGTAATCAGTATGCTAGCTTAGCTGTACACTTACCTGACAAAAAATTAAAATATCTATACCGGAGGGATATTACGACAATGTGGAGGATCTCATTCGAACGCTGCAAGAAAGAGGGTTGGACGAGACATTCACTCAGATCATATATGACACTAACACTCTTCTATGTGTCTTATGGACATCCGCAGAATGTCGATTGCACTTTTGCGATTCCGACATTGCAGAGCGATTTGGATTTCCCAGGAATTATGAAGTACCCGCTGGATCGAAACTGCTAAGTCCGAGAACTGTTTCAACGGACCTTGCTATTCATATGGTCCATGTTTATACGGATGTCATTCAAAGTCGAGTGTAAACAAGGGAAAATCCCAAATGCTATGTTTTATCCCCATTAAGGCGGAAAGTAAGCAATCGCATCAGTACATTCGCTTTGATCGACCTGAATTCTTTCCGGTACAGGAATCATCAATTCATTCCATCCAGGTTACATTTAAAGACGATCACAATCGATTATTGCCATTCTACGAAGGGACCTCATTGATAACGCTAGTCTTTAGAAAAGTGCCATCTCGCTTCTATGATTGAATGACAATGCGTTCTTATCCCTCAATAATGCCTATTGTCGGTTACAATGTATCCGTTTTCCGAGGCGCCCCCGTACAGAGAGGGGGTGGGGTGGGGTCCATCCTGCAAGGTATTTTTCGTACCGTACGCCCCTTCGTGAAACGGGGGCTGAAGGCTGTAGGAAAACGCGCTCTAAAAACCTCCTCTTAAGTTCTCTCAGATTACGTGAGAGGGAGAAATGTCAAAGAGAGTTTAAAAAAGAGGGCACGACAGAATTTAACTGAAATGGTAACTCCCACCTTTCTACAAGGGGGGAGTAGTAAACGTAAAAGGACGCCACCAGTCAAGGGCACAATCAGTCGAGTAAAGATCTCCATGCCATCCGGACGCGCTGCAGGTGGGAAAACGAAGAGGAAAGCAAAGAGAAAAGCACAAGTTCGACAACCTCTCGGTGACATATTCGGTTAAGTAATGGGGGGAAGCGACACCGATAACTTAAGGCAGACGTAAAGTTAGGATATTACGAGGAATATTTCCCCGTCTCTTCCATCGACGATGAAGAATCACCTCTTGAATTCTCCATTAGTAACAATCAGGAAACATTTCTGGATTTGAATCATAGCTACATGAAATTGCGTCTTAAAATCATGAAAAGAAACGGCGAGGCACTTCTACCTACCGATCAGGTGGCCCGCATTAATTGCAAATTACCTAGCCTATTTTCTCAAGTTGATACCATTCTGTGTGGTAAGAACGTCGGATGTGCTACAAAGACATACGGGTATCGATCATTCATAGAAGCCACACTGAATTTTGGGAGCGAGAGTAAAGAGGCAGGATTCCTCGTGAATTCTGGTTTCTATGCCGACACCCCCGGCGTGCTCGATTATACAGGGCGACAGACAACACTAACGAGGGGTTGCATCGTCGATTTATGCTGACACGAGAGTCTCGAACTGTCGATCTCATTGGTAAAATTCATGCCGACCTGTTCCACATGGGAAAGTTCCTCATCAACGGTGCCTCACTTCGCATTATTCTCCATCGTCAGCGACACCCCTTTGTTTTGATAAAGCCCGACGATGTAGAGGGCGATTGCATTGTTAAAATCGTGGATTATCAATTGTTAATGAGAAAGGTTAAATTAACAGAGAGCAAGTTTGTAGAAGTTCAAAAGCAACTATTGCGGACGCCCGCTGTTTATCCGCCCTCTCGCGTCGTGCTGAAGACGCACACTATCCCCGCCGATTTGACGTCATTAACGTGGCCGAATCTGATGCAAGGTCAATTTCCTAATATGACAATTATTGGTTTTGTGGAGAATTCGGCGCTGTCCGGCAGCTGGAAGCAGAATGCATACAATTTCAAACACTTTAACTTGACTTCTATTACACTGTTTTGCAACGATCAAGCGCTACCAACAAAGGGCATCAAGGTCGACTTTTCAAATGATAATTTCAGTGAGGGGTATCATTCGTTATTCGCGGGTGCGGGAAAATATTTAAAAGACGAAGGAAACGCTATCAAAAGATATCATTACCCGCGCGGCCTGGCTTTGTACGCATTCGATATCAGCCCGCTGTTAGCTCAGGGTGTGTGTAAGGAGCCTGTCACCTATGGAACATTACGACTAGAAGTGACATTCGCATCGCCTCTGCAGCATGCAATCTCCGCCATTGCCTACATGCAATTTGATAATCAGATACAACCGATTTCTGAAAATGGATAGTGTGGATTTGGCATGCGCCCTTCTACAGGATCCATCTGTCGCATGTATAACCCTCGTGTTTGCCCTCTAGGTGTATTTCAGAAAGAACCGCACCCACATACTGATAGCGTATTCATCATTAACGAAAAACCTGCGGGGGATATCGGCTCACAGTGGATAAAAGCATTCCTTCTGAAGGATAGAGTCGTATTTTTCGATAGTTTCGGACGACATCCACGCTTTTACAACGTGCAAAACAACCTGAATAAACTGCAGAATAAGGAACAGAAATTCTACGTGGAAATCAGGGTGCAGTCCTTGCTGGAAGTTACGTGCAGATTCCACTGCTTATTCGTGGCTTGTCTACTCGCGCGCGGCTATTCTCTCGACGAAACGCTACAATACTATAACATGAAAGACATGCACGCTAACGATGCAGCCGTACGTCATTTCGTATACAAACATTTCCCCACTCATTACCGTCGAGGGTACGCCTCAATACAGAACGGGAAATAGCTCTTAACATGAAGAAACGCTTGCTGTGTGGCAATTAGAACGTAATTTTTGTATCACGCTTTATCAGGAAAAAAATCATTACCACAATTGCCTCGTGATCTTCTGTTCGTGCAGTCACCAATATCATTAATAACATTAACGTTTCAAGTAGACGAGCAACAATATTATAGAGACGGAATTACCTCCACTAGGGACTGAGATGAGATAGCGTAGTTCTTGCTCGCCAACTCAGCTTCCATGATGATGATGATGTTGCCAGCTCTGCTTCAAAGGGTCTCTCTCATTGTCAACTTGGGTGAACGTCAGAATTTGCCCGCAAATTTATACGTTTAGGATTGGGCGTGTCAGGTTATCTAAGACAATTGTTTACTCCAGTCACCTGTCAGGAATGATTCTCCTAGCTAATTCTACAATAGACCTGTCAGATGAGACAATCACTCGGATGATATACCGAGGGCGAAATTGCGGTAACGATGGTTTATGCACATGTATAGGATCCTCCCCCATCCTTCATCATCTTGCAACCACACCTGTTCGATATTTAAGCAATACCAGGGTGTTAGTGCGTTGGTTTGTGTCTATACAATTTATTCAGAAATTTCTGCTGCAACTTCAGTTCGATGGAAACGCTGCAATATTCCTCATTCTTGCTCCCCGTTTCGTTCAGGGGAGGAGGGTGCCTCTAGTCACACACTGGAAATGTACTTCTGGTACTGAAAAACACAGCAGGTGACCAGAGGGGGTAGGCGTCAGAAATGAGGGTGTGGGCTGACAAAGAACGTAGTTCTCATCGTGTCTGCAATCAAATCTCTGTAGGAGGAACCCTACTATAAATCACCTACTCCGACGGGTACTCAAAATCGCGACAATTACTTCGAGTGAGCAATATAAATTCTAGAGGGGGGATTTCACCTTGTGGAGAGAATTAGAGGTTATTCTCTCATAAAGTAGCTCGTTTTCACCGCGTGGCATACGGCAATTAGTTTTGACGCAATTTTTACTGCGTGGTTTATAGCCCATAGAATTGACGCTGCAAGGTGGGAGCTACACTTCACTCACACACATCTTCACACACGCATCCACATACACACATACACAAGATGGAAAGCATCAACAAAAAATTTGTCTTCAACATGATGTGAGTAGACATAGCACTTCTATCACTCACTGATAACTCTAGTTAACGGTTGTAGCACTACCTGATGAGACGATTACTACTTTGGCATTTTGATTTATTACTTTCAGCACACTTGTATGCCAAGGGGAGGTATATTCTGAGGAGGATGCCATGAGGTTAAACTCAATTTTAAGCAGGTGCCTTCAAGAGATGAAGGATTACTGGTTCCTCGATGGCCTTGGTAAGTGCCCCCGTTTACTCTCTAATGACTATACTGTACTTTCGCCGTTAAGACGCCCAGTCTTTACCGCTTTCGGTGGGCAGTGTTGTATGCAATGCAATCCGCCCCCTTTTGTTCTTCTTAATCATTTGACGTATACCATCGGGCTTTAAATCGTAACCAGAAATCTCCGGTAAATGGTGAAATTTTATGGATAAGTCTTAGTAATCAAACATTCGATCGGCATGATTTGTTTTGTTGGCTACTGGATTTTTATGCTGTCGGTATCTGTCAGATGTCGTTTTCCGTAGGAGAGGAAAACGCAATGGTCTGCTCCAACCAGTCTAATTTTTCCGTAGCCGATTGATCTCCCTCCCCTCGAATATCTCTAATGAAAGATTGGCTTTCTACTTGAAGTTTATGATTTCATGTTTTGTGTGTTTGCTTTTTTTCAGCTCTGGACCTTCTGTTCTTATTAAAGTGAGTATTGCTTATTTCTAAATCATCAATCGTATATACTATCCCTCTTTACTATCATTTCTTCTACGGAAGCAGTCAGAGATTCCCATATCTTTAATAGTGATTTCAAAAATGTTGTAGATAGCTAGCAACCGTGATCAACTAGTGAGATATTAATGGAGGGTAATATTAAGCAGGTTCGAGTGTATCTCAAATGCTATTGCAATAAGACTTGCTTCAGAAACTGCTAACCAGTCTAGAATAATCACGTGACTTTAGGAGATTTTGTGTGCCTTTTAATTAATTAAGAAGGCGCCCGTTGAGGATAGCCCTTTGCAATGCATTTCACAATAGTGGTAATTTGTTTTCTTCTATTTCTATTTTCCATCAGGG
>OFHS01000183.1:0-51903 GCA_900245855.1 Calvadosia cruxmelitensis
CGTCACATCGCTGTCAAAACAGTAAAAAGAGAGTCATGATAATCATACTAACTATAATATAAACACTGAACGTCGTTTACAAAACGACATCCCTCTTGCTCTTCATGCACTTGTTATATAAACTATGCCATTAAACCACGTTACACAACAGAAATTGTTTGAAAAAAAATGATCATAGGACAATGTTAAACGTTTCTCCAAGAAGCAGTATGTAGCAATATCCATTGCTGCTTGCCAATCAAGGAAAGAAAGTTTTCAAGATTTTGTAGAAAAAGTTTTAAGAAATGTATAATCTCTTGTTATGCACAATTGAGTATATTAAACGACACTGACTACTATAGACAAGTCTGACTACCTTGCAACAAAATTGACCTCTAGTAGCTATTTGTTATTACCCTCAAATGCTTTTCCAAGATGCACGCTACATCATAAAGAAAAACATTCTGACTATCCGCAGTTGTCTCTGCTGCAAATTCTTTCAGAGCATGTACGACATAGCCAATCCTAAGAAGAAAGTACACCATGCATTACCTTGGCACCACCAAGGTGATACTGAAAGCTATGTCAAGATTTGCAACAGATTACTGATTCTATCATTAGCATGATGTGACTAATTGAAAACCCTCTTACAACTTAACAAGTACAAGTAAGTTTTACAGTATCCTCTTTGTTTATACTGGGAACACTAGTTTTTAGCAGTGCTGTAATAATTACTTGACAAGAGCAATTAATTACAATTTAGATCTTCTCGTAAGGTGTAATCGATTATTGTTACAAAATACAATTGCAACATATTTAATCAGGCCTATTTATTACTTTGAACATCAATCAGTATCACTCGGACAGGAAGCTGAGATACTGAATTTAAAGCTCAATGTAATAAAATATTTTCTATTTAAAGTCGGCAATGCTGGTGAAGTAACTAATGCGCAACGAAATAATATTTCAGTCCCGTTTAACTGCTCTTCAAGGTACTGCAACTACTGAAGTGATGTGCAGAGTAACTTGTAGATAATGATGTAATGAGTCTACTCAACAAAAGTAACCGGAAAAGTATTGATTAACATTACAAATTATTTTCCCAACAAAAAGAATTAAGTACATGATACTAATTAATCTAAAAATAATTAGAAATGTGTGACCTGTTACATTGTAATTGGTACTGCACAACACTGGCTACATGCACATCAGAAACAATCAGCAAGGGCTACTTTAGAAAGCAGAGAACAAAACCAAGAGAAACAGTATAATAGACTGACATACCTCTCCCCAAATTTGCAATTGAAAAATCGCTTTGGGTAATCATGCCTGCACACACTTCCAAGCAACCCCTTTTCGTCAAGCTTTTGGTTCTTCCCCTTAGAGAAAACTGAAGTAGCAGCCTCTCCAGCATGAAAATTACTGCATCCCTGCCGTGACCAAATAACGAAACTTCCTGCTTAGAATTCTGACACTATAGAATAACAAAGCGATTTAGCAAGATCATTTATGAAAATGAATGCGGACTTAATTATGACCTACCTTCACAGAAGATGAACCTTTACTTTTCTGCATTCTTTCATCGACGCATGCATCGACAGCTTCCTGGTCACAGAAAAACGAATCTTTGCAGTCATACTTGGTGGTGCATTCCCCAGCAGACCGTTTCCGAACAAGACCAAAGTTGCCATCAAAAGCCTCAACTTTTAACTTTGACGACTGAAAATAGTTTGCATATCAGAAAACTTTTACGATAAGCCATCCATGATTAGATTTATAAAAAGTTGAAATTGGGAAAGCATCCTTTACCTGGAAACAAGCTGGACAAGTTCTTCCATCATCAAGAGCATTGTCTCCGTAGCTACACTTTAGCAGCTTTCTTCTCCATTCCCTGGAACAGAAGATTATACAGCTCCAGGGTAAGACTACCTGGAAGAAAATAAAGTCTGTTGGCAAGCAGATGTTCAGTTTAATAGGTTTGCTATTCAGAAAACTCAACACAGTTAGTATCACAGGGCATCCATGTGCAATTCAGAGGAAATAGATCAGTGCAAGTAATACAACCTGAATTCAGCAAAACAGCCATTTTGCAACACTTGATACAAATCAGAAATCTGCAAAACAGAATGATGAATTAATGGTGTAAAGCTTATTAGCCAATGCAGGAGGAAAGACGACATAAAATAAAAATGGAAAAGTTTCAACTCACATAGACAGGTGTAAGTTCTTCATCATATTTCGCCAGGATAGCACTGCAGAGCTTTTGCAGTGACACTTGACATTCAAGAAACATGGCCGCCAAGTAATGCATGAAGGCCATTGAGAACATGACCATTGGAGTCTTTGGTGATCCAGGCCAGTACCCTGCTGCCACCAGCTGCACACAATCACTGGAGCAACTGCAGAACTCGACATTCACCTGATGCTGGAAACCTTTGACACACAATCGAAAAAAAAGAAAAAAAGAAATACCAACATCAAAATTATCAACAGTGCACAGTAGCAAGGACGGCAGAAAATAGCAATTGTGAGTAAATTGCAAGGCCAAGTAGGTAATGGATTAGGCTTACCATTGTCATCAATACATGTCAAAATTCGTTCCTTTGTCCTGCAGGAATTGCCATGCTCAACATAAAGTGAAGCATTCAGCTTCCCAAGAAATGTGACCGGAAGCCACACATTATCCTGCAACGAAGAAATAAATAAAATAGCATTACACTCATATCATAATTATCATCTCCATCTATCCAGGAATCCTACCATCCATTGTTCCTACAACAAGAATAGAAGAATGCACCTAAAAGGCGTCTTCTCATTTCCGTTTTGCAACCATGTATTCTAGTGGATACACTACTCAGCTATGAGTCTTCAGTCTCCATAATCATACAGGCTAGCTGTATCTATAATAAAATGAAACCAAGCAAAATGACAATCAAACGTACTACCTCTTGAAAAAAAGAGGTGTATAACAGATGAAATTGGGTTTACACCATTGACTCGAAATTTGAATCATTATATATAATACCAAGCATAATTTAGTTGAATGTGATAGGATTTTTTCCCTTGCACTAAACTGCCTAAAGTGCTCGTCCAAATAATCATATAACAACACATTTTATTATATTTTTACTCGGATAATATCACAACACATTTACTCAGATTTTTCAGAATGCTCCAGGAACAAGTAAAACATTTCAAGGACCAACCTTTTAGTTGAGCAGTCTTTGATGAGCTCGGAATCATATAAAAGTAGAAATACTGCTTTACAGGATCCATTTTTACAATATAAACCTAATAAAATGAAAATGTTCACAAACGCATCACACTTGCGAGTGGTGCTTCAAAAAGTTATAATAAGTCGAATCGAAAACCGTTACAGTAAAACTTCGTTAATATCACTATGATTTTCCGGTCAAAATCGTGATAATAAGAGTGTTGTGATACTAAGCGGGTTAAAATAGTCAGAGCTGTGAGTACTCATTACAAATGTAACTAATTACAAGTAACTAGTTACATTTGAAGGAACTTTTGCTGTAATTGAATTCCTTTTTGCAGCATGTAACTTTTTGTGTAATTAGTTACAAAAGTGAAGAAAGGAGTACATTCTGGTTTGCAAACAGCAAAAGTTCCTTTTCACCGTTTGAGTCTAGTGATTTGTGATTGTAAATGGCTTCCAATAAATTGCAAGTCATCCCAATATCCATAATTGATTGATTGTCACATTCTTTCAACTTTTTACAACTATTGGCAGATCGTTTACACGGCTCTGTTGATTAATTAAACGTTGTGATGAACATTATTTGTTTTATCTTCATTAAAATTTTGTAATTTGTTTGCCATAATCTCGCTCAAGCGTTGGATAATGCACTTTGGAACTTAGAACTTTTACTCAGAAATTCCTTTTTGAAAAGCAGTAACTTCTATTTGTAATTAGTTACATTTGTGGAAAGGTAATTTTAATTGGAACTAATTACATTTTCCAAAAAGTACTTGTACTTGTAACTAGTTACATAAGAAGAGGAACTTTTACAGCACTGAAAATAGTTGATTCAGACAGAGCTTGGTTCTCAAAGTGAAGTGATATTAAGCGGTCATGACATTAACCGAGGTGATGTTAACAGGGTTATACTGTATAGATATTCTCTGCTGGATATTGCATCATAGACAGGTCTAGTCTGCCATTCAGAAAACAGAGAAAAACAATACATCTTGAAATAAATCACAAATATGACTGTAGTTTAATTTCTGAAAAATATCAGCATTTAACAATATTGAATCATAATTATTTATATCAAATCCCAACGTATAGACATTTCTTTAAAAATAGTACATGTAACTATGATGTAAAGTAGCCTAAAGTGCGACTTACCTCAAATCTAAAAAGACGGTGAAGGAAGTGCGAAGGACAATGGCTGCTACTCGCGCAAGAAAAGCAAAATATGTTTCTACCCGTTGGACAGCTGCTGCAGTAAATTCGCGGGAACTGCCCAACGTCCTCGCAGACCGCACACGCGAGGTAGTTGAGCATGTCCAGTCGTGTCTCTTCTGCGTATACAAGCTCGGCTGCACACTTTTTCCAACCGTCCAAGAGTGCACCTGAGCGATCATACCGTGCCTTGGTCGTAGGTGGCTACAGTAATGATACAATGACAATAATCAGGATAGAAAAAATCAACATATTCAAAATAAATAAGTAGGTCGTAATCGTACAGTTATCCATGAGTCATACTTCCAATTCTGATAGTGAATCATCAATGAAATCCAGCTCGTGGTCAGTGTTCTGTTCAGGGGAGTCGAGATGCCTACTCGGAGCAGCTGATGACACAGCAGATCGAGGAGCTTCTTCTTGTGGCCATGGATGGAAAACCAATTTCCACCGTCCAGCCGGTCCACGTTCTCGTTGATAGTAACCTGCCTTTGAGCTACGCGGACGCGGCATAACATACGTCTGACCTGAATGGGAAGCATGTATGTTACGAAAGCCGCAAAACCAGTGTTCAGTCACGGCTAACAGCAATCGGCGCTGTTAATCTAGTCTCTCTCACTTTTCTGCTGAGAACGAGATCAGAAGGTCGAAGACTCTTTCTACCGGCTATTTACCCAACGAAACGGAACATTCTGTATGGGTAGTTACCCGTATAGTTTTATGCAATACGGGTGATCAAAGAGGACACTCGTACGAAGAAGACTTGCATAACCGGAAAAGATCTGGGCTCCATCACGTTATGTCTCCATAACAACCAGGAACAAAAACCTCAACTCCTCAGAAATCAGTGCCTGATTTTAATTCCTTCTAAAATTCGGCAAACACATCCCATCACAGATTACATGCAATTTGAGCATTGGGCGTGAATTAAATAACTGTAAATAAATTAAGATAATTATTCAAAAAAGTATTGTCATAATTTAATTTAAATAAATACAATCATCCAGTTAATTTTATGAGAGTTTATTCAAAACATATGAAGATTTCTGATTCCTGCAGCATAATTCAGAAATTCAGTAACAATGTAAAGTATCAGTTGTAATTAAGTGATGTTTCGCGCAATGTAGTTTGATATTTCAGCTGCCAATTATTGTGACATGCAAAATACTAAAATAATATTAGAGCTAAAATTCTTTTAGAAAAATTAACATGTTGCTAATAATTTATTATTATTAGTGTTTATTTGATCCAGCGAAAAACGCATTGCGTCATTCATTTCTGCGAAAAAGTACTGCGGTGAATAATGTTGTGCTCGTTGCATAATCAAGTCCTTGATCAAGCACTGGAAAATACCATTTCCTTTGTGACATTAATTCAGATTATATTTCAATGCTAACCAATCAAAATCGTCCTTTGACAATAGCACTTTTGGGCGAGGACTATCATTTGCATAATTACGCGTTTTCTATCTCCTCGCGCTTTTCAAAATGGCCGACTGGATTGATTACTTCTCAAAGTCTCGTCCGCCTTCCAATCTCGACGAAGCCAAACGCACTATACAAGATTTTGCAGTGAAACATCGACAGCTTGGAAGAAATGTTGTTCTTGTGACGGTAGGTAGTTCTGAGGTCTGCTAAGTCTTGCTGTGTATCGCGCGACTGTATGCAACTTGGTTAATTAGCCATTCGCGCAAGTATAAATTAGGCGCGCATTCATTTCGACTTACCGGCGTCACTACGGGCAGAAGTTGCATATGCATAATTATATTATTATTATTATCACGCAGCAACTGATGAATCCCATCAACATTCCCACATATCTTGAGATTTGCTTGCACTTCTTCGCGAGATTTGTCGTTGTTGCTAAAAACTCGGAATGCCTGCAACGTGCAGTCAATGTAGTCGCTTGCTCGCACTGCAGAGCTGAAATTGCGAAGGTTTTGCAATCTGAAATTACTCAACGAAAGGCGATCGATAGGCCTACTGTTTGTAACGGAGCCAGAAAAACAGCTACTTTTCCTGACTCACAAATTGCAAATCAAAGTGATGGCTTACAATGTTGCAGGAGCCAGGAGGTGCTTTCCTAACCGCCTTGCCGGCGTCGTTTTTCTGTCAAAACACGTGCAAGCTTCCTAATTTTGTCGTTTGCTTTACATCAAGCGTTTAGGACACGGCCGTACCAGAGCAGGGATGTTTGACATCATCTTTCCACAGAACGGCTAAAATTATCTCGCTGACTGGAGAGGAAGCATCAATAATTCAATATAATTCTAAACTTCCTAGACATACATGGCTGCATCGAAATTTGATTAGGCCTACAGTGTGCGGATGAACTGGCTACTCCAAGTTACAATATTTGGCGCATATTTCTTGATTCAGGTTCCATGCTTTTTAAATCGCCCCTTCTAGCTAACATAACTTCCATACATAAAGGTGGGACAAATTGCCTCCCAAAAAACTATGGCCCATTATCATTAACATCATATTCAATGAAACGTTTCGAAAAAAGCACGCAGTAAGTCAATTGCCACATACCTTAAGGAAAACAATTTCTTTTATACAAATCAACATCAATTTTGTAGTGGTCGAAGTACACTTACTCAATTAGTAAACATTCAGACAGCCAATTTACCTCTTGCTGATGGCACTCAAACTTTAAACAAAGCCTCAAGCCAGCAAGAAGCATTTCTCATTCAAAAAGATCCAGAAGGCATTTGTAAATGGACAGACTTATCTGAAACGATATTTGACGCCTATAAATTTCAAGTGATCCATTTTGTTCGGAGTTGTGTATAACTTTGGATGAACCACTACTCCACCACTGCTTATACATGATAATATTATGGACGTCGTAATATTGTTGCCAATACTCTTTTGTTCATTTTTGTTTTCAACTCTATTGTGTTAGTAATTGGTAATAATCGGTTACGGTAGGCTAATCGGTCAGTTATGTTGACATATCGGGAAAAGTAATCGGCCAATTTCATAATCGATGTGTGGCGGTCTCAAAAATGTCTTGTATTTCGTAATGTCATTCTCTTGCAATCTGTACTCTCGAGCCTTCGGACAGGCTGGCTACCCTCTGTCGTATCTGCTGCAATTATGTACTCAACATCATCTACGTGCCTCTGTTCTTGCATCAACATCCTCGCCTACACATTCTACAGATGCAACTCTAGATTGATTAGATAATCATTGATAATCATTGGAGTACTGCAGAGAATTAGACTTGTAAGTTGTAACTACGCTTCGTGTCAACAGCAAAACATCTTAATTCAATAAAGCACCAACTCAACTCAGCAGCTCATTAGCTAAAGACGTATAATGATCACGCCATAATAGAATCACTCCATAATTGACAGAATCACACCATGAATATATAATTGCAGCAGATACAACGGAGGGTAGCCAGCCCGTCCGAAAGCTTGAGTTGAGAGTGCAGAATGCAAGAGAGTGACATTACAAAATACAAGACATTTATAACGACTAACGGAGGGTGCTGATTGGCCGTCTGAGTTGTAACGTGATTACTTGATGAGACCGCCACAATACCATCACTCCACAAGCGATTACGTCATAGTCTCGTCATCATGATCACGTCAGTCACATGACTTGCATGGTGTAAGTGCTAATCCCAATAAATATATGGCATCTGGTTAGCAATTCTAGGCACATCTAGTAACCTTGAAACTTGAAAGCCATTAGTTACTATTATCATTTGCTTCTAAAAGTGCAAGGTGGTCCTGTTTAGAAAGATGTCTGGAATATGTTTTCCATAATATTTGATCTTATCAACCCAGGCAACCAAACACGGCCTATTCTGTACTCCCATTGTACGCCATCTCCAAATCCCAATATTTCGTGGCTTGCATGACATTCGTAATGGACAAGAGCATTTCAATGTACTTAGACTAGACTATGGCATGAAGCCAGGGCTGTCTTAACCTTGGTCCTAGATCACTTTTGCCAAAGGGACTTGAAAGTCTTGGAGTGCTGGCTGGCAAACTAATTTGTTCCTTTTGCTTTCTTGTAGAGTGGTGGTACAACTGTCCCGTTGGAGAGCAACACAGTGCGTTATGTCGACAATTTCAGCCAGGGCACCAGAGGTGCTGCCTCAGCCGAGTATCCTTCAAGTTATAATACCTCATGATAATAATACAACGGTGCCAAACTGGAGAGTTTGTCTTTGAGATGTTTATTTTTGGCAATATATCTCTGTCATGTTGATTTGCTTGCATTAGCCGTAGTACCTACTGTTTTGTGCCTTGACTTAGTATATAGATATTTTCTTCTCCATGGCTATGCTGTTGTATTTTTACATAGACAGCGCTCTTTGGAACCCTTTTGCAGGCACTTTGAAGGGCATAATGCCCTTGACATTCTTGACCTTCAACTTAATGGGAATGGCTCGTGCCAAGTAGTTGGTAAGTCTTAATTTGCTGATTAAACTATTGTTAGAAATTGCAGATCACAATTGTTGATCAATTATGCTTATTGTTACGGCAGGACTAGCTCAATCGGCAGAGCAACATGCTCTCGATTGAAAGGTCCATGGTTTAATCCCTCTAGGATCAAACCCAGCCTGAAATCCTCTAGTGGGTTGCTGCAGTGGGGAGCACAAGCAATTGTGCATAAGCTAACAGGAGTCAGGACCGTGGACTGGTCCCTCGCATCTGATATGTCTCCAAGGCGCTCCTGGATCTACCGGGCTTTGAATCGGAGATGAGCACCCTATGGATGGCAAAGCCACAGTGCTTGAGGCAACTCTAGTGACTGAACCACCGATCTTTACCACCTACCATTTTAACACAACTTGCAATTTCATGCTGGGACTATCCTACTTTTAGATGCCTCGTCTGTATGGATCTAGTTCTAAGTTTTCTATCGTGTTTTCTCTTAGTCTACTGTACCTCTATATTTTATCCTTTGCAGTCGACGAATCACGTGTTCCTGGTCTCCAAGATGTTGTCCGTCGGTATAAAGAAGTAAGTAATCAACATCAGTATTCTTAATAGCACGTAACTTAGAGTTCTTTCTATATAAATTGGAAAATCACCATATTCCTCATTGATCATGTATGGTTTATATTTTAACAGGTGCAAAATGCCTGCCTTCTATTAAAAATTGGCTTTATGACGCTCTCCGATTACCTGTTCTTGTTGAGAGCATCAGCAGAGGCGCTGTCACCGCTTGGATCAAACGTCATATTTTACCTTGCTGCAGCTGTGTCTGATTTTTACATTGCTCAACAGGACATGGTGAGCTGTCTTTAGATGTTTCAGTTCTATGACAAGCAAGTAGATAGCTTTTGCATTTGTAATGAAGTTTAGCTTTGAAGATAAAAATGGGCGAGTGGTTCGGTCACCAGTCTTGCCTCAAGTACTGTAGCTTCTCTATTTGTGCAGTCAGGGCCGTCTCAAGAGCCGAGAAGGCCTAAAACACTTCACCCGAGGGGCCTCTCTGGCTATTAGTAGCCTGAGACTTACTAATGTTATAATTTCACACAATGACACGCATCATAAAGATGTTGATGCTGCTCACACAGCAACGGTGCATCCACCAACTCAATAGCACTTCGGGGTTGATTGGATATTGCACTTTCTCAATACTGTATACAGTTGAACCTGTATTAGCGCCCACCTCTAGGCTATAGAGCAGCCGCCTGTGTATAAAGATCACTCTTCATAGCCCCAAAATGACATTTCCTATAGAAATCAACCTGGACATAAAGGCCACCTGTCTACAAAGGCCATTTTCCCCATGTCCCAAAGGTGACCATTATAGACAGGTTTCACTGTACTTGATTCTTTGAACAGACTTGAACAGGTCCTACTCAAACTGAGTACCCAAGGCACGTGCTCTGAGTACCTAATGGATAAAACGACCCTGCATGCTGTGCTCATCTCCGATTCACAACCTGATAGAGCCAGGAACGCATCGGAGACGTATCAGGTGCAGGGGGCCATCCCACAGTCATGACTCCTGCTACCTTGCACATAAGTGCTTGTACTTCCCATTGCGGCAACCCACAATAGGATATTAGTCTGACTTTGACCCAATCAGGATTCGAACCCTGGACCTTGTTATCAAGAGCCCGATGCTCTGCCGACTGAGCTAGCCTGCATTGAAGTATCGTTTGTATTCTGGATAGTTACCAAGTGCTACACATTAAATGAGACTGAGTGCAAGCAGACTGAAGTTCGGGAAGGAAACTGATAATCTTGTAATAGGGATTTTCCATTCATTGTATTTCTTTAAACATATGAATATTGAAGTATTAGAACCGCAGACGATTTAGTCCACTGGCAGACAAACAAACAGATAACATGCGATCATTATGACGCCTTTGGATTCAGCCATTCAGTAGGCATTTACTTTTAAAGAAACTGGATACATGGCAATAATGATCAATTTATCACTTTGTTTTATTGTAGGTAGAACATAAAATTCAGTCGTCTGAGGGCGGTATCTCATTAACAATGCAGCCGACTCCGAAGATGATGAGTCCACTTGTCAGAGATTGGGCAAAAACAGCTTTTGTTGTGTCCTTCAAGGTATGAAAATGGCTTCTACAGTGGAATCTGCCTAATTCGAAGACCTGTAATTCAAATATTCACCTATTTTGAACTACGATCTCGGTCCCTTGATCTCGCACATTTGTCTGCAGTCTATCGTTTTCTTATTATTCCTAATTCGAAGTTCGTATAATTCGAAGGATTTTTTACGGTCCGGTCCCTTGACACTTCGAATTAAGCGGATTCCACTGTACTAACTTTTTGACCTGGGCATTGATAGGGCAAACGGTAAAATTTTACAATTCTCTAGTGCTGTTCAGAACATCAGATACACACACATTGTCAGGGCTGTAAAAGTTACCTTTTAAAAGTAACTAGTTACAGTTAAAGTTACTTTATTTCAAAAATGAGAAGTTACTCTTCAAAGTTTCTATTTTCTAAAAGTAACTTTCAAAAGTTACTAGTTACCTGTCAGGTAAAGTTTCTAGTTACAGTTACTTTTAAAGTTACTTTCATCGATGTTAACATAAAAAAGAAGGTACAATTTACATGTGTATTTTAAACAAATTCCAATTTACCATATTCAGTGGATTTTTCATGCATACATGAATGCTTCGAAGCTTATTGTATCTCAAAGGTACCCACAATCAACTAAACTCTAGAAGTGAAAGTAGCTAATTGTAAACAGTTATAGCTTTGAAAAGTTACTAGTCACTTTGAAAAATTGTATCTTGTTACAACAAAAAGTTACCCCAAAAGTAACTTTTCGAGTAACTAGTCGCTTTACAGCACTGTACATTGTAGAACCAGCAGGCCTACGGGTGCACAGTCAAAACATTACTTCAGCGATCATCCAAGGGATCTATGAAACTGGTCAATGAAAAGAGGCACATAAAACAGATCCCAGTGTACCACTTATGCAAAGCTTTCTAGCAAAGTTTAACTTTTTCTTTCGTTTTTGGACAAGCCATGTTGGTTATAATAAATTTGTCGAAATATCTTAATTCTTTATTTTGATATGGATTTAGTGGGCCTACATCTTGTACATTTCGTATGAATACAAGAATGACTTTGAGGTCACATAGCCTGAGTTAGCCTCTTACTTTTACTGACTACCTTTTTGACAAAATTAATCAGTTTATTTATTGCATCAATTGTTTCATGGTTGTTTTATATGTTGTATTTGCAGTTGGAAACGGATGTCAACATAATATCACGGAAAGCAAGAGATGCTCTCCAGAAGTACAACCATCAGGTATAAGGCCGTCAATCAATTGTGGCATAACTGCGTCAATGTTAATCCCAAGTCACACCATTGCTAAAACAGGAGCGGGAACTGAGTTGCAATGTCAGCACAATAACGCCGAGCTCCTTCGGAGAGTTCAAATTGGTCAGATTACTCGCTCTGCGTGCACAGCTTCAGAACAGCGAGTAGAAATGAGCAGAATTCTTTGCTGTCTGTTATTGGTGAAAATTACACCGTGAAAGCGAATGTAACATTGATTTTTTTCTTTCTGGGGCACTGTTTTGGATGAACAAAGCAAATACTATTGTTCGCCAGTGAACAGAAAGCGAGAATGTGGCAGGCCAAGTGAGCACTTGCACTACTAACGACTCACAACTTGCACATGTTTTTGCCATGGTGCAGCTAGGCCTATATTTCTCAGCTTAAAACAAATCGTTATTAGATTTGATTTGAAGTTACAGTGCTCACTGGGTCAAACTATATTGTCTCGTATGCAAGGCTGTAGAAGTTACTAGTTGCAGTGAGAGTTACTTTTTGTGGTAATAAAAAGTTGCTACTCAAAGTTACTTTTCTGTAAAGTAACTCTTGCTATTGCCAAATATTAAAATAGTCCAAGGCGAGCAGTCTTTTAAATTTGATGGATGCATTTGTCTTTTCAGTGAGCCTTGTGGCTACTTATTTTGTTGAGTTATTCTTATCTTCTCCTTTCTCCCTTGCAAGGTTGTTGTAGCAAATATATTACAAACACGAAGGAAAACTGTTGTTCTGGTTACGCCATTTGAAGAGCATGCGATATGGATGTCAGAGAATGAACATGATATGGGGAAAGAAATTGAAGAGAAAATAGTCTCAGAACTTGTCAGACGACATATGCAGTTTATTGCCAATGCCTCAGGTTAGTATGAGACGCGATTAAAATCAATGTTGTCACGTTGAAGATATCCATTCTTCATGACTCTGGAGGCCCCTGGAAGAGGACAGCTGTAGCCAGTTTCACTGTACAGTCAAACCTGTCTTAGCGGCAACCTCTATAGAGCAGCCATCTGTGTATAAACTCCACTCTTTGTAGCCTCAAAATGACACTTTCTATAGAAATCAACTTGGACAGAAAGGCCACCTGTCTATCAAGGTCATTTTTCTCAGGTCCCAACGGTGACCCTTATAGACAGGTTTTTCTGTGCACGCCTTTTGATTCAGCCTATTGGTTAGGCTATTCCAGATAAGCTCATCATAGCTGTCGACCCAACCCCCTTTTTATGTAAAGACTTAACACACAATTTGATGTTACTCCAACACCAACTAAGATTAGTTTGAAATGTTACATCCCAGGTGGGCATTGCTGTGTAATTCCTACTCTGCAGCATAGTTGACACATGATGTAGAACCCTGGTTGACTTCCTCCACGATTCGTTGCCTTATTCTCACCCATCATGTAATCGATTGCCAATTGTGTTGTAGTCTTAATCCATGCCTTGCTTTCCAAAATACCTTACATCATGAGAGTATCATGAGAGGCTGGGCCAGACCACGAGCTTCAAAAAGGTGTCTGATTTGGTCTCACCCCTGCATCCTAATTCAATCCACTCTGAATAATATATTTTATTTTTATTGCTTGCTGGTTTTCTATGTGAAATAATTGTTATACAGTGATACCTGTTTATAACGATCACCTTTGGGACCCGAGAAAAATGACCTTTGTAGACAGGTGGTCTTTCTGTCCAGGTTGATTTCTATAGAAAGTGTTGTTTTGGGAGTTATGGAAAGTGACCTTTATACACAGGTGGCTGTCCTATAGAGGTAGCCACTAATACAGATTTGACTGTATCTATTTGTTTCTATTTTATTGAATTGTTTTACGTTATTTCTGTTGATCATTCATGATTATTCCATTCCACGTTGTTTTTATTTGTGTTGCCTTACAATTCTCATTTCCGGTTTCAGGTGCTCAAGATAATAGCAATCAAAGTGTGGATTCATCATCACAGCATTTGCTGTCAGCTGCACAGGTAAATTGCGTATGAAACTCTCACTCTTTACTGTGAATCAACACTTTCCAAATTCTATTGTACAGCAGCTGTTAAATTAGTACCACTATTTTGCTATTATTTTTGTGGTGCTGAGATGCTAACGATGTATTCAAGGAGCATTATCTCCTAGTTGCTGTTGAAGTTTATGTTAAATATGCTGATCGAGTTACTATTCAATCCAATCACAATGAAATCTGTCTATAATTGTCACCTTTGGGACCTGAGGATAATGACCTTTATAGACAGGTGGCCTTTCTGTCCAGCTTGATTTATATAGAAAGTGTCATTTTGGGGCTACAAAGAGTGGCCTTTATACACAGGTGGCTGTTTTATAAATCAACGTGGACAGAAAGGCCACCTGTCTATAAAGGTCATTTTTCTCAGGTTGCAAAGGTGGCCATCATAGACAGGTTTTACTGTAACTAAATTTGACTGTATGCGCAATGAAGACAATCTAAAATTTCAGAATTCCTTTTTTCGTCACTCTCGTTCACAATGCCCTCTCAATCAATATGCCTGATAGAACCACTTCTAGGCTTAGCTTGTGTAAGGCATAGACCGCATTTGTGCAAATCAAATCTTTATATCTTCACTGAATCTGACCCCAATGCAAAAATGGGACCGCCAAGTCAGTGAAAACTAGCATGTGCCTTTGCCTTGCAATTTTCTTTTCAAGCTGTCTATCTCATGAATTTCGCGAAACTATTCGTGGTGCATTGATCATGACTGCGGTATCATTGTATGGTTTTCTCCTTGGACTGCTTTCCGCACAAGAGGACGACCAAGAGTACAATCAAGAACACGCTAGTCCGACTCCATTTCGCACGAACTGACATCACTACAGCCACCCAGAACCGACCTAGCTGAAAGGCACTCATACGAGAGCTGCCCACGCTCGAGCCCGAGCTTGGCATCTAATTGGTTAATTGAATTGATTGAATCGATTTCCACACAAGTATCATGATTCACATTTAGTCCAGTTTTGGCTTGAGTTCGCAATATTTCCGCCCTCTCAAATCACTGACAATGTTTCGTTCTTTGACGCTCTGATTGTTCAAAAAATGCTCCCACTTTCAAGAAGTAACTGTACCAGGATGGACGGATGATACTTGTTTCTTCAACTTGAATGTTGCCTTATTTAATACCCTTTGAACCTGTTCTGTACCACTCTTCATCGTAACAATAGAGTGGTACAATTAATAATTATTTATTTTATTATTATTATTATTATTATGATTGGAAATGGTATGATTAATTGGTCTCCAGAGTAACCAAATAAATCTGCAAAAAGATACCATGTAACTTGTAGAAAATAAGAACCCTTCTGATACCTTTTAGTTCTTAAGAATGTAAATTGTTAAATGGGATCTTAATAGTAGCATTACAAAGTGTCCGTTTAATCTATTAATTGCTGTGCCTTCGTCGACGCATCTCTGGCGAGGGCATCGCAAAGCATTCTAAAGTCACGAATGTTACGAATCCAATAATACACGAGGCAATGTATGTCTAAGCAAACACACTATAAAGTTGATCCATTCTGTTAAATTGTTTATCCAAGGTGTCGGCCTTCACCTGATTGATACGGTACATGTAATGACAAATTCTTAATTATTCTGTGACGTCATTAATCTATGCAGCGTCATCGCATGAAGGTCAGAATTAGGGCGCCTTCTGGTCTCCTCACTCTCTGTTCCATTCAAATTCTTTGCGCGCTCCTTCGTGATTTCTGAGCTGTTTCTGATGGGAACTAAATGACTACAGATGCACAGCTGTGTTTCATTTCCATGTGACTTCGCTGCTATGTGGTCTTTGTTCGTGGACAATATCGTCACTTTTATTTAATATCATGACCGTCCTGATAGCATCATGATCATATTGGGTTTAAATCTGACGTTATAAGGCAAAGAGTTAGTCGATTCGCCTCTGGAAACTCATAATGAATGTGTCAGAGCAACATGGCCAGCATCTTCAGCCATGTGTGCTATCAAATGGGAAGTCAATGAGTCGCGTGATGGTGATGGATGGCGGTGGCATGGTGTGCTTTGATCGTCAATATCATGTGTACAGTCAAACCTGTATTAGCGGCCACCTCTACATTGCAACCACCTGTGTATAAAGGCCACTCTTCATAACCCCAAAATGATACTTTCCAGTTTTCCATAGAAATCAACCTGGACAGAAAATCTACCTGTCTATAGAGGTCATTTTCCTCAGGTCCCAAAGGTGACCATTATAGACAGGTTTCACTGTATGTTTGTTCCACTCTCGTCTTCTTGACCTTAGTGCCTGTGAAAAGCCAATGAAATAGTAGGACGTTGGACTTGCCGTCCTTCGAACTTCAATATTGACGACGTCGCGTCTACTAGTCACGTGTCCTGGCCGTTGTTACATTATCCATACTGATTGGTTGTTTTGTATTTTGCTGCCATGACAGCACTTGAGTGATTGCTCACGCTTGCTCTAGTTTCAGTCCCCTTCATCCCTCGGTCAAACGGCCCAGATCACGAGCGTTACGCAGATACTGCCTGGCTTCACGTCGGTCGGGACTAAACAAGGAACGACACAAATCAAACTCGCACTCGACGTCGCCAACGTCGAACAGCTAAGCGCGTCGTCAAGCCCGACGCCCGTAAATCGACGTCGCGGTAGTTCGAACATTGCAAGCAAAGACGACAGCACGTTGACGTATGAAATGCAAGACTTCATCAAATACTTTAAGAACAGTCGGATGGCGTTGGGTCACAGTCAAGAGGACGTCGGGAAAGAGTTGTCAGAGATGAATGGACCGTCGTACAGTCAGTCCATCATATCACGGTAAGCTGTTTGTCCACAGCGGACGCTACTAGACAATTGACCAAGTGCAATCTCAATGCAATTTGGAATTCATGCTAGTTGACCTCTGCCCTATGTCAAGACTACAGAGGATTGCTTTGTTTGAAACGCATCCAACCGTCCTCTTTTCTGTGATGGTTAATATCAAGGATTGTTCTTGGCTGTCAAAATTGTAGATTTCATCTCAAAAACACGTGACAGTAGTAGCTTAAATGCCAAAATGCATCAAGACTGCGCTTGACCAGTTCATGTATTTGGTTTTCAACTGAAATAGACGATCTTTGACATTTAGGAGCGATCCTTGAAATAGACAATAATAAAAAGAGAATGTTTTAAATACCGCACGTCTGCACCTCAAGCCGAATCATTTGCTTGTTTCATTATGTGTGATACAAGTCATACTCGCTTGCAACCCGAACGTAATTGGTTAATTAATAACAATATAATAATAGTTTATAATGATAGTTTAATTCTGAACACCCATCTCAGATTGTTTTCTGATTATTCACGTTTTCATTCACTGTTTAATTTCGGGTATCGTTCAATACTAGTCGCACCTTCATGGATAATAATTTAATGTTCATAAAGTCCTGCAAATACATTATGAAGGGTTTAATTTCTGAAGCATTTCCTTGCAGAACATTCTCCTATGCCCCCTAGTACGGGGCACTTGGGGCATTGTCCCTTTTCGAAATATAGCCCCCTTCCTTTCCGCATAGTGTCATTTTTTAGGTCCGCTCCTCCTCCCTTGTTTTCCCATATCGTTTTTTATTTCAAATGATAGTGTAATCATCAAATTTAATATTGAATTTGTAGACTAACTTAATGGGATACAAAATACAGATCTTTCTCAGATGTTTCTCGCGAGGGAATACATGCTGCATAATCAATGCAATTCCAAAAGGACAGAATCTGGACCATTTTTATATTTAGAATTAGGCTAGTTAATGTTTTATTTAAAGTACATGTAACTTAATATGGATTATTGTAAATAGTTATAAATTTATTTTACGTAGTTTTCAATTCTAGGGAAATTATTTAAATTGTATTAGACATTCTTACCATTATGTTGAATTATTAAAACTCATCTGGGCGGTCACCTTTGGCAAAAAAGTACAGATATAAATTAAATTCACTCATTTGTAAAATCGTTCAACTAAGGCAAATTTGGACGCTCTCAACGTTTTCACGCTAAATTGTTTAACTTGTTTGCGATGAAATCAACCTTGTTCGAGTTGACTTTCATTCTAATACCTAGTTCGTTGTTTGCCTATCATTGGTGATAATGGCAATGATTCGTAGATTGTAGGATCGCTTTAAAAGGCAAACTCACTGTCCCGAGCCATGTGTTAACCCTTGTCCTGCTATTGACGGGTATACACGTTTTGAAACAGGTCAAAAGTAGCAACACATAACCAATCAGATAGTTAGTCCTTAGCAAGCAACCAATCAGCAGTTGGTGAAGCGACTTCAAGTCTTCATTTAAATAGTTTTACCAGCAGGACAGGGGTTAATAATTGATGAATTTGTGTATAATTGGAATGTTGTGGAAACTTATACCTCTGTGTGATAAGCGAGAAGACATTCAAGGACCGGAAGGCACCGGCACATTTCCTGGTGCTGATTTGATTAAAATATAATTATCATAATATATCATGCTTTCAGTACCTTGATTTGATTGGTATCTCAACTGTAGTGTTTGTTTGTTTGTTTGTTTGTTTGTTTGTTTGTTTGTTTGTTTGTTTGTTTGTTTGTAGTATATTTCAGACATATAAACAAATCTTAACAATAATGTGATACAGTGGTTATGTTTTACAGTTGTGCTATAGTTCACATTTATTTTCGTTTGTTTCTTGTTTGTTTGTTGATGTTATTTTTAATGTTTCTGTTGCTTTTAACTACATCTTGGCTGCTATTTGAAATTGCCAGCAATGTTTTTACAGTTATCCAAATATGCATGTACCCAAATTTCTGGAGAAAATTTTCACCTTGAAATCTTTAGATCATGTGTACTACTGTGCACTGTCGTAAGTTGTTCAAAGATAAGCGGTCTTCAGCCGTATCCGATTTACGTAGAATACACGTCGGTTGGTAAAATGGATGTCTGTTTATATTTCGCTGCAGCTTTGAAGGTCGAAAACTCGGCATGAAGACTGCATTACGCATGAAACCGACATTGGAGGCTTGGATCCGTCGTAAGCAAGCGGAGAGTGGCGAAACGATGAAACCGGGTAAGAAGAGACGACGACGCACGAGTTTCTCACCTGAGGCCATTGAGATGCTGATGGAATGCTACCAGAAGAACCCCAAGCCATCTGCCGACGAGATCCAGTTATTAGCCTCGCGCATGTCACTCGAACCCAGTACTGTGCGCATCTGGTTCTGTAATCGCAAGCAGAGCATCCGACGCAGCATACAAGCGGACATGAAGGGAGACCTCGTCGAGATCAAAATGAAGAAGGACGGCGAACAACAGTACACAAATAAACAGCAACAACAACAGCAAGTGGTGGCTCAACAGGGTGCCATAACAACCATTCCCTTGTTTCTCAATCAAGATGGCGTTACAATCGCAGCGTCACCGCAACCACAAGGCACCGCGCGCCTCCTGCCTTCAGTCATGCTAACACAAGTGCCCATCTTACCAACAATGTCCATCGTCAATCAAGTGGGTAGCATCAGTAATGCCGTCATCGGCATTGGCAATGTGACCGGTGGCACTACCGGAGGTAACAACGGAGGCGTGGTCACGCAGGTTGTCAGTCAGGCATTTCTCAATCAGCGCAACATGCATCCGTCGCTGACGAGCCTTGCCCAGCTGCCCGTCTCTCCGTCGTCCCACGTCGCGCAGGAGATCATCACCAGCGAATCGTCGGATATGCTCGACGGCGAACAGATCGTTACTGGCGGTGAAGGCGAACACGAGCATCACGAGTTGACCCTTGTTTCACAGGACATTTCAACTTCTTCACATCACGATTTAGAACACGTCGATCGCCTTGACGGATCGCTGAACGGTGACAGTAACGAGGCTGTCTTGGTAAATGCTGTGAACGAAAAGCACGATGAGAACGGTGGCTCGCCTGCGGTATAGCGTGGATGCAATTAGCGATGGTATTGACACCCGCTCAGTACTATTGAATTCCCACTGCCATTATATATGTACTATATATATATAATGTTTTATATATATATACATAAGTTTAGAAATAGGAGAATCCTAGAAAGCAAGAAGTGATGTCTTGTAAGATAGTGTCATAATGTGATTTAGGCATTTCGCTTTGCGAATATTGTAACTATGTATACTTGTACAGCTGGCTATTGTATATGCTGCAAAAGCCACTATATGGTCCTATTGTACACAATGTTTGTTTATTTGTTTGTTTGTTTGTTGTCTACTCTGTTGTATGTACCTCTCTTGGGGTATCTCTTCCGCTATTGTTTCTCCCCGTGGCGACCGCTGCGTGATCCTTAAATGGGATTCGTCGGCACGTGTCTCGTCTTGGCGACACGTTCTTATTTGGTGTTTTCATTGTTCATCCATTCATCAAGTGAGCTGTGATGTTGTCATGTGAGGTTAACAGGATTGATTCTTAAAGTATTAGGTTGTTGCTACACGCTGTGATGTGATGTGGGTGGTAGGTGAGCGAAAAACAGTAATTAGTTATGTAAAAAAAAACAGTTAGAAATGACGATCGCTGAATTATACGGATTTTAATTTAGAAAACTTTAAAAAAGATAAACAGTTTGCTACATCAACAAAAATTTCGAATTCTACGGACTTTCACGAAATCACAAATTTTAATTAGTACTAGGTAAATTGTATGTTAAATGAATTAAATATGGTTTATTTTAAATATTTATAAAATACTTTTACGTACAGTAGCTCTTAATTCTAGGGAAATTAATTATATTGTATTAGATATCCTTACCATTTTGTTGAACAAGTAAAGTTTCTCATACCGTCGAAAAGAAAATCACGGCAGCTACGTTTCCGGTAAATGCCAACCTCGCCTAAAGTAATGCTCAAGATGCGACGTTTTTTTAGAACATAACACTGATATATATCTGCTTGATTGCTAGTGTTTCTCCCCGCACCCCCTTCTTCATCAGTCGTTGCCACACCCATAGTGTCACTTCGCTGCAGCGAATTTTTTCCTATAGTTGTTTTGGCATATTCCGTTCTTCTGGTGTCATTGAGCGCGCGTATCTTACGTCGGCGTATTTCATGGTCGCGGTGTCTTCGATCAGTCCTGAGTCCATTTTGATCCTAGCCTTGCAATGTTTAATCATCGCTCGTAAATTGCCTTAGTTCCATAGAACAATAGAAAATCCAATTCCATGTGGATCGACTAGGGTGAGGGCCATGCGTTTCTGTCGCTCGAATGTCGTCGCTGGACGGAGATTAATGCCTCACTGGCGAGACGACATGGCGCTGGTCACTCAACCCAAAAGAATAGCTACAGACACGTCGCCAAGTTAACATGCATCTAAAACAAGGCAGATGGTGCTCAAAGCTGTTCATTCAACCTTAACAAATGGTGGCAACTTGATCAAAGCTTGGTTTATTATAGAACTGTCAAGATAACTGTACACTCTAATAATCAACGATCGATTTGAAGGGAATAGATGAGTTGATAGCTTTAGCTAAAGCTCGCTGTGATCTATAAAACAACAATAATCATTTGGTAGGCCTCGATGATGTGAGCATAGCCTCGCTGTCATTAGTTGCTAACCAGGGTCCTTGAGGATCCTCTCACTTTCCTTTGAAGATCATGTCTGAACATTAAATTGTTTGCCTCTCAGTCGAATTTCAAAAGCAGCTTACGAATCCACTTGATCAAATTTTAAGCGGTTTTGGATTAACAAAGCGGAGCCTACAGTGTGATAGGATTTGGATAAAGCGGACTGCCTTCGCCAACTATAACTGTGCCGTCTATCGTTATTATTTCTGTCCTGCTGCGATATTCGCTGACAGTTAAAGGAAGGACAACTTAAGCGCTACACTATACAGTACATGTTCGGAATGAAAATGGCGTCCTATGTGTCATCGTCTTTTGTGTGAAATCATGTCGCCTAATATTGCTTTCTCATCTCTTATGTGATGGATTGTAGCCGTCAAATATTATAATCTTGAATGAGTGCACATTCTGTTCTTTATTTTTCTACTTTTGTGTCCTTGTTATTAGCAGTTTTGCATCACTGAGTTCCAATATTCTTGCTAATTATCAAGTAACCCAAAACACACCAAGCAGGCTGGTAAAAGTGTTTTACTTTCTCGTTATTGACTTTGTTCGCATGCCTCGAAACTGTAAGGGCCTTGTCGTTGCCATGGGGAAACTCGGAGTTTCGTCGACATCAACGGCTTAGGACTGGCGCTAAGCCTTTGGCTTTCTATGACGTCATTCCTGCTATAAACAGAATGTCTCTGGAATCGATGACTTCGAGGCTTGACGGGTGACTCACAATAGAGGCTTGACTTCCATTGGACTTCTCACTGGCTGCTGATTGGTCACGTGCCATTCCTAGTAATCTGTTTTGGTGTTGATGGGCAATGGTTGAGTTGGCGATGGTGCAGTGCGTTTGGTTCATCAGATGCGATCAATGCGATGTTGCCTGGGACAGCGTTGTGCACTACTGTAGGATCAAGCCACGGTGTGGTCCCTTACCAGAGCCCATACAGAGGATACACGCACACCGTCCAGTACTTCCCTTCGTCGTCGAGGTTATCCGCCGTTGGTCCATCGTCATCCAACGACGACACGACCTCCGCCAATGGCTACCATCATCTCTTATCGTACTATCGACCCTGCTACTACCCTTGTGCTCACACTCGTGGTGGAGACAGTAGGTTCAATGCTTGCGATCCGTACACAACCAGGTCTGATGTGATGGATGACAGCCGTATACCAAGGAGGGAGCAAGGAGGCCCCCACATAGCTGCAACCTCATGCACTGCTACCGGTAGCGGTCTGACGAGCCCGTACAAGACGAGCGAGAAGGCGACAAATGGGAGCCAACAGCGCAGATGCTGGAACACGGCCAACTTCCAATGGATGAACATCAAACGAGAAAGAAGACAGACGACAGGTGATGATAATTACCGACCTAGAAAATGAAATAGAAAAGAATGACGAAGCATTTTACTTTGTCACTCCATAAGAGTGGTATACTCAACTACCGCAGA
The DNA here is from genome assembly GCA_900245855.1 of Calvadosia cruxmelitensis. Lineage (NCBI taxonomy): Eukaryota > Metazoa > Cnidaria > Staurozoa > Stauromedusae > Kishinouyeidae > Calvadosia > Calvadosia cruxmelitensis. The sequence goes on from OFHS01000183.1 coordinate 23,212, forward strand.
TGCCTTTCCAAATATTCAAACATCTCATCGTACGTTACAATACCTCATTATGCCGCATCGACTCAATCAACCCACTATTCCTTCTTTAATTGATTAAGATATAACTCCTGAACTCACCCGTCATTGATGATATGCGTCAGTGTTTCATACTCGCTTGTCTAGATGTCATTCCTTTGGACGACTTCACTGCTACTGAATTGCATCTGTTTGTCTCGCGGTATGTGTCAGGTTGTATGCCATGGCGTTCTTTGGACGAGTCTTGCGGTCTGCCTCTTCCACGGTTTCTATGGTATTGAAGCCAGGTGTCGCTAATCTACTTGATTGCTTCCCGCAATCATGAATTATAATTAATTGATTCTCCTCTCTTTCGGTATTACGATTGTGCTACGTTAACGCCGACACCCTTACTGCATGCCACCAAGCGCTTCTTTTAGAATGAATCGGCTGGAATTTTCACAATATTTTCTCTTTCCATCGTTTGGGTTCCAAAATATACTTGAGAAATTTCTTTTGGTTCATTCTTTTGGCTTTTAGTTTCTTTTGATTCACAAACGTTGAGCAATATGCTTTGTTTACTTTATTTATTATTTCGAAATGTAAAATGACTTTGGTTTCAGAATAAGACAAACGTTACATCTACGACTTGCGCCCTCCTAGATTTTATATCTTTCAGAAACTCCGTTCCATTTCAAAGTGTTGATGTCTTTTAGAAAAATCTTCTAAAAATGAGATCAAATACACCGTCGTTATTTTTTTTTATAAACTAGTGAAATTGTATCCAATTTCTCAAACTTAACTTTTTGGCATAAATTTATTTCCGTAATACTAAACATTCGTTGCTCTCTCTCTTCGTTTGCGAATGATATGACAATTTTTAATTAATTGTAGGATCAAATACACCGTCGTTAATGTTTTTATAAACTAGTGAAATTGTAAGCAATTTCTCAAACTTAACTTTTTGGCATAAATTTATTTCCGTAATACTAAACATTCGTTGCTCTCTCTTTCTCTCTTCGTTTGCGATAAAACAATGTTTAATTAATTGTAGTGTATTAATTAATTGGGACGATGGTACTTCTGCCCTTTGCTTGTTAATTAAAATTAAATAGAGACAGAACCGTAAAAGGAATAATTGGCTCAAATGATTGAAATCATATATTCGCGTAGTGGGTGTTCCAGCCTGCAGTAATTTTCAAGGAGTATTTATTAACGTTTTTTATGTTTTGCCCATGAGCTTCGTTTTCTTGCGAGTGCTGAGAATGCGAACTTAGATTTTCAATTACTTTGTTGAAAATTGCTTACATTTTCATTTGTGCTGTTTTGTAATCAAAACGTCAAGAAACCTGTGTGCAATTATCATATTCCATTTTGAGTCTGTTGAAACTTTTCTCGTTCGTGTGAGATGACTTGCATACCAATTTCAGATGACATAGCTGATGAGTAGACGCGTTGACACACAACAAGAATCATGCTTTCTTGTTCAGCATTGACATTGTGCATGGCGCCACACTTCTTGATAATCTAATAGGTTTATTGGACATCGGCTGGACGACAAGGCAAGAGAGGCGCTCTTTGCAGACGATCCGCTTTTAAAAGCCGTCTTAATCGCAGAAGGGGTGGCCCGCCATGAAAAGAGAACTGACTCGTACATTTCAGCTATGCAATGGCCATTGTCATTCTGACTGACACGCTAGACGCTGAATGCAGCGTTGTAAAACATAGCGTCAAAATTAAGGAGTGATCTGAAGTTTGATTATTGAAAAGGGAAGAATGTGTGTGACAACAAGCCGTCCAACCAACGCCAGATTGGGCGCATCATGCTCATCTTTTATTCACGACAAGAAACATTTCACACTGGGTGTGTGAAACATCAATAAAAATATATACCGTGGCACTGAATTTTAGAAAGGGGCATCACCAAATATAACCACACAATGCCATTTCATTTCTCCAGTAAATATACAGTACTAAACTTTTTAATTGTAAGAAGGTCATGACCCCTCGCCCTTTACATTCGCCGGTGTTAAAAATACTACCAATGTCTCAAAGAAGAGCATATAGTATATAAGTTATCTTAACGGACTCTTGTGTGGCGAGTCATCTTTGAAGCTCTGGCTTGTTTTATGAACAACCTTCACTGATGATATTTGTTTTCATTGAATATTGAACTTTAACGTTTTTCAAGTTTTAACTTTTTTCTTCGATTCGATGAATGGACTGATGCCCAGAAATAAATATTTCGTTTTACTGAAAGTTGTAATAAAGAAAGAATAAATGAGCAATAAAATTCCAAGAACAATGTATTGATTTCATGTTTTCGAGAAGGAGACCCAGAATGTGGGGCTGGGGCCCCTTCTGACCCCGCTGCAAGGCCGCTATACGGCTGTTATCATCCTGCAATATTATTATGAGGTCAAATAATTGGCGACATGAAAGCTACTTCAAGATTCTCTTTGAAGATCCACCCTGTGTTGGAAAGTGTAATTTGCGCCAGCAGTTCAGGTTTTCTTTCCGTATTCTCTTTCGCCTATTTCGCTTTGCATTGTAATACTGAATGTCGCGCTAGTTTTTGCTACTGTACTTGATTAGGTATTAAATGAACGTCTATTACGCTATAAACAATGAACGAAAATAGCTTTTGTGTTGCTGTTAAAATGCTTTCAAAATGTTCATTCGGTTATAACTTGATGCAATTTGTACGCTTTTACGAATGATGCGCATGCGCACTTGTTGTCTTTTGTATTGTGAAGTCACGTGCCTTCAAGTAGTGTTATCTGTTGTTATGGTTTCAGAAGGAAAAACCAAAGACAAAGGAGTAGAAGGTCCTCCTGCAACGACGTCGACGGAAACACCCGATGACGTCACCGATGCCAATAAAAAACGTGTCTGTTTCACGCAAAAGCAAATTGTTGAACTTGAGAAGGAATTTCATTTCAGTAAATATCTAACGAGAGCACGACGCGTTGAAATATCAGCATCACTTCGTCTTACGGAAGCACAAATTAAAATCTGGTTTCAAAATCGTCGAATGAAATTTAAAAGAGAACAGAAAGAAAAACCGCGTCCATGGCAACAACAGCAGAGTTCAGTGTTGAGAGAATTTCATCATCAGCCTGCGACAGCGACATACCTGTTCGGCGGTTGTGATTGCAATAGCAACAAATGCCTACCATGCGCATGTCCTTATCAAGAGCAACCGCCTCTCCTGCCGCCAATTACGCCGATGCAACCCACCTAGTCAAGTGGATCCCTAAAGAATTTTGATTCAAGTCGAGCTTCCACATTTGAGCTGTGATAGATTTTCGTGTTGCATACATTACATTGCTATAATACTTCGTCATCTGACGGAGTCGTGTGTCAGTGACGCTAAACAGATAGAGAGATCATGAATTTTTGTCATGTACAATGGAAATTTAAACATGTAATTATCAATAAAGTTCAGCGTTCAGAGTTTATGAAGATCTGTTGCTGTTGATGTCTTTGTTCGCATTCACTATTTAGGCTGACGTATTTGAAAGAGTTTGAAATACGAGGCAGCAGTGGAAGTGTCTTTGTAAGCGTACACTCAGCCGGATATACAGTATACGCTTCTGATTTGCGTTCATTAAAGATGTCTTCAAGTGATCGCTTTACACATTGTCTACTTGCGCAAATGATCGTTTTGCACTGGAAAATTGTAATACTTTAGCCTTTACAGGGACTATCTACAGGTGGTCGCTTACACAGGTGGTCGCCTACAAAGGTGGTCGCTAAGGCAGGTGGTCGCTTAAGACGCGTGATTGCTCATACAGGATGGGTTGTACCAGGGTTGTACGTGTAATTAAAATAATTGTAGTACAGTACTGGACATGAGATGCTGATAATTATCAAATGAGAGCATTCTCGACAACTTTCACAGTAATTTTTATAGCAATCATTCCAAACTGAATTTCAGTTTCGATTTGATTGCTATAACTCTATTATAAAGTTAATCATCTGCTACTTTTGTTACAACATTCGGCGAGGTGAATTTATCACTGCAATGGTTCTCTGTCTACCAGCAACGAGTCCATGCCTGCTGCCTTAAATAGATACAAGTCAAGTAGACTCCTTGGTAAATAAATTAAGAAACATCTTTCGTCGCAGAAGTTCATAGAGGACGGGGAGGATGGATTCCTTGTCGCATTTTCTTAAATCTACAAGAACAATGTTTCTTCAGTAGACTCAGTGTGTGTCATGATGTCTTTAACTCCAAAATAGGTCTGGTTTGTTGATTGTTAGCAATCGCAGGGTGCAATGTACGGTACTGCTATATGACAACCCAGCAAACATAAGACGTCCTGACGACATCCTATGGACGCTTTCACGACGTTTGGACGTCGCGGGTACGTCATAATGACGTCTTATGTTTACAGGGAAGGTACGGGTATAATGAATGGGAGAGAGTCTTATCTTTCTTCAGCCCAGTAAACACAAGAAGTTTGTACGATGTACCAGCAACGTCCAAACGTCGCGAAAGCGTCCATGGGACGTCCTACGGCGTCTTGTTGCTTGCTGGGAGGTGACCAATTGTCCTTCCAATACTGAAGCATATGTTAGATGTACTCGCGTTGTAGAATGAATAAAGAGCTTTGTAGCTATATAATAGCTGCTGATGCCAATGTTTGTGATATTCTTCTGTCGGTGATGACTACAGGTGAAACCCTGTTTGACGAACGGATAATACTGCCAGGGCTATTCAAATCGAACTTGGTTGTGATTGACTTGCATTTCGATTGCTCCAGTCTTTTCGATTTAGTGTTGAAGTTATCCAAGAACTAATGAAAAGAAATTGAAAATCATAGAATGATAGATAGTGTTTTACTTCTGACATATAAACAAATCAATACATGGTGAAGAAGACTATTACAAGCAGCAAATTTGCAACATTTAAGCACATGATCTATTTAGCATTTGTTTCTTGATGTTCATATAAGAACACAAATTAAAATTGTTTAAACTTAATACACCCGTCTGCATTTGTGCATCGAGCACTTGATATTACAGTGTAGGCAGGACGGTTGTCGTAGCGGCAGGGTATCTCATTTTTGCATTAAATAAAGTTTTCGACACTGCTAGACGTGTCGCTTACACGATTTTGTAACTATTCTAGATGACTGAAATGTCGAATCAAAAGATAGACTAATTGCAAATACAATATTGTTGCAGTACACTAAAATTTATCTCCGAGTTGGGGAAGCACAGATCATCTCACAACTCACTAGCCAAGCGGCCAAGCGCAGTCCAGATGCATGATGAGGTTTTGAATTGATGTGGACGATGCCAAGAACGATGTAGAAATTATGTGCCGAATTTTCGCGGATATTTGAGGAATAATTCACTCCCGCCCATGACCGGCTGATCCGTTCAAAATTAACAATCATAGATACGAGTACGGTTAGATGATCTTAGAGCGAAGCGATGTCTAATAGACCACTTTCACAAGCTACCATTTTGGAAAACGCAAGTGCATTATGGGGCAGGTTGATGTCTCTGATTTCGGAATACGGAGAAAGTTGGATTTGATACTGATGCAGATTTCTTCAAGATGCGCTACTTTGCTTGCAAATATGATTCTCGGTAATATTCTGGGTCAGAAACCCAGTTACTTCGCTGCTTTAGGCACTCAATATGCCCCACAATGCACTGGTTTTCCCCATAATGGTAGCTCATGAAAAAGGTCTATTGTCTGCGCATGCGAAGAAGGTTAAACTCCACTGCTTCCCAAAATGCATCAGAACTATGCTTGCGTAGTGAGACAAAGAATCTTCAATCGTACCTGTCGAAATCGAGAGGACATCTTACGCAGGCGATTCACAACCGATTCGCGAACTTCTTTGTCGAGGTAAACGTGAATGATGCAGACCAACATTCCCTGTGATAAAATCGAACCCGGTTAATTAATATCCCGCTGCTGATGCGTCTAAGTTTGTAGAAATACTGTATTATATGCGAATTAAGCGATATGGAAATCCAAGCAAAACCAGTACAGTCAAACCTGTATTAGCGGTCACCTCTATAAAGCAGCCACCTTTGTATAAATGCCATTCTTAGTAACCCCAAATGAAACTTCCTATATAAATCAACTTGGACAGAAAGGCCACCTTTCGATAAGGGTCATTTTTCTCAGGTCCCAAAGGTGACCATTATAGACAGGTTTCACTAACTGTATACAGTTTGCAGCAAGTGAAATCTAATCAGCCTGGAGTCTATATAACAAGCCATTTTGGGATATTATCCGATGCAATATTAACCGAATTTGACCGTACATGGAAAGATAACAGATGGAGTAGGACTTCAGGTTGGTTTATGGAGAGTATTAGAATACAATCGACTCGGTATAGTTAATCGGATCACATCAGGAGACTGACTAAATAAATGACCGAACCACTTGTGATGGAATGGTTCGGTCTTGGCCTGTTGTGATGTTTGGCCCGATGAAGCGGCCGTTCTGATTATATAGCCGTCCACGTAAAAGGTTCGAATAATTACACAATGAATTAAACACTAACTACAATGAAACCTGTCTATAACGGTCACCTTTGGGACCTGAGGAAATGACCTTTATAGACAGGTGGCCTTTTCTATTCAGGTTGATTTCTATAGAAAATGTCATTTTAGGGTTATGAACAATGGCCTTTATACACAGGTGGATGTTCTGTAGAGGTGGCCGCTAATACAGGCTTCACTGTACAGTACTTGTGGGGGCTACATTAAATGGTCCACCAGTGGCTAGGACATGGTTGGGACTATATGCAGTTTGGAATAATGTTGAGCTTCTTCTGTGTCTGAGTGGTTTATAGGGACAGGATCCTGTTTTCTTGGTCCTTGAACCACAAAATGACAAATGACAACCTTCAATGTCATATTCCTGTATATTCGTGACTCTCGCGTACGCTTTCGAATTGATATCATAATTCGAAACCAGAATATTGATGTGTAATAAACTAATAATATACAACGTAACTGGGATGGAAACATTTTTCTCTTGTTAGTACAGAGCTAAACTATTCAAGCATGAATTTATTGTTGTACTTCCAGGTGACATTGCTGATTCTTCTTCTTAAGTTTTCAGCTTTTTAAGGAATTGTAGCTTGGCAAACGATTCCCAACATCTCACCTGCATTGGCTGAATGACGTTTAACATGTAATTATACCACGTGATGCCACTGGGCGAATAGAAGATCAGCATATATATGCCACCAAGTAGAGGCAGTAGCAATAGAGCGCCTTTGACCGCTTTCCTTGAAAACAAATCAATATTTGTGCAATAATGACAGACTGTTTTATTACTTCTGTGCATGGAAATACAATGATTATTGATTATGATTTTTGATTTGATTTATTTGTCAAATATGTTAAAATACTGTACATGCATTTTGACAGGGAAGTACAGGCAAGAAAGACTTGCACCTTTATTCAGCCTAAAACGATTTACAAACTTTTGAAACATTAACATTATCTGACGACTCTGACGACACCACATTGTCTGGTAATGAGTTCAAAAGGGAAACGACTCGGTTACAACTTAAAAGAAGAAAACATACACTGATTACTATAAAGAATGTATATACTCTGTAGTTTTTGGTAATGTCCATGATGAAACGAGATGAAGGAAATTTGCCATAACAATAAGTTTTATACTTACTTTATTCGTTGGGCATCACCAGGTGGAGAGCGGTTGATTTTATTCACGAGTGTTAGCACAACATAGATTAAAATAAAGAAGTTGATCTGGAAAAGACAAAAAGCGCGGGAGTTTGAAACCCGGTTGGCTGGCTCATCTCGTTCCAGTCTCTCAACCAACAACAACGAAACAACCATAAGCTGTTTCTTGGGCTCTCGCTTGCCAATTCACATACTGAACATCACTCTATAGTGTGTAGGAAGCAATCTTAGTTGCTTGCTGATTTATTTCTAGAGATTTTTACAGTAAAATTGTTCTTATTGACCGCCCATTATCTATGCCCCGGGTTAGTATCAAAGAGAAGCGGGTGGGTAACTCAAATTTTGACAATATCGAAGGTTGGGTAGTTTTTGGCTGCCAAATTCAACTAATAATTATTTCCTTTCCTTTGCTGATTAATCGATTTTAGTGTCAGATAAGTAAACTTGAAAGTGCGTCCTCTGACTTATTCTATGCGCATTTGTACAGTACATGGATGAAGCAATGTACTTGATAATAGTTTTAAATATTGTGGTAGACTATTTGCTTCTCTGTCCACATTTATTTAATATAATATGATTTTGAGAGGTCGGGACATTTTTTCTTGGCTACCCTGAAGGCTGGCTAAAACAAAAAATTGAAACATTTTTGCTTCTCTTCGGTACCAGCCCGGGATATAAATAATGAGCGATCCCTTACTATTAGCATCATTGTCATGGGAATGTATAGAAGAAGCATCCAAATTGATTGAGCTTCGGACGCCCAGCAACTGAAAAAAGAAAGTGTACAATACAGTGAACAAAACCCACCAAAACACAAAATATAACTGGTCAGAATTGATTCTTGAACGCATACATACGAGAGTACTTTTGTTATGTAGACGTTGCAAGGTTAGTAGCCCAACACAACAGATATAATGTGTGTCTGGTCTACAGCATTTTATAATTGCGCTGTTTGCACGTCTATACATAAAGTCATTTCTGGAAGGCAAACACCTGTCACTGCTGTAAATTCCTTGTTTTATTTCTACCTGTGTTGAAATGGCGTGACTTGGTGATGCATGACTGGCAACCAGATGAGCAAAACGAGTAGCGCAGGGAAACCTGAAAGATCAAACAATGAAATTTCAATACGAACAGGCGGTTTGAAAATAATTAAGGAGATTCGTGATTTTATCAGATATTATGAATATTGAGTTGTGAATATTTATATTGTTATAAATATGTATATACGTACAGTACCATAAAATTGGGTGCAAATAAATCTTCATGGTTTTATCGTGGCTCATTCATGTAACAGAAGTACTGGGTTATAAATAATACGGAACTACAAAGATGGGGGGTATCCATAGCTCAATCAAAATAATAATTGACTAACCCCAGCCAAGAGTGAAGAGATGGATCCAGTACGATTTGTGATCGTACGTAAACATCAATAATTTCAAAAGGTAGACTCCTTCGTTGAACATCCATGTGATCTCAGCGACCGCAAAGTAACGACTTGCCACCCACATGCTGTTACAGACGATCTTAAATAAAGAAACAAAAGTGATTGAGTCACGTATACCAAGGAGAGATGAAGCATACAGTGAAACCTGTCTATAACGGTCATTTCTGGGACCTGAGAAAAGTGACCTTTATAGACAGGTAGCCTTTCTGTTCAAGATGATTTCTATAGAAGTGTCATTTTTGGGTTTGAAGAGTGGTCTTTATACACAGGTGGCTGCTCTATAGAGGTGGCCGCTAATAAAGGTTTCACTGTACATGTAGTGTAACGTCACTTGTAGGCAGATGTAGCCCAACCTGTCTTCAGCGACCACTTGTCTTGAGGGATCATTACTAAGTCGTCCTTGAATGGTCCAAAGCTAGATTTTGCCCATCTTGGACGACTACATGTCTCAAAAGATCAATTGTTTTAAGCGGCCTTTATGTTGTTCTTTATTGGTCCAAAGTTCAATTGAAGGTTTAAACAAATAATAATTTTCATTTATCATGTGACTGGTCATTCAAGACATAATTTAATCAGTAGTTGCAAACACTTATGAAGTATTAATTTAGTAGCACTGTACTGATAAGCGGGTTGTATAATGTTGATTAAATATCTCAGTGTAAATCATTGTCAGGACAACAGCCTTGGGCTATTAATTTTGTCGTCAAGTACACCAGTCTGTTGTAGGCGACCATGATTGTCTAGAATACAATGAAGTGATTACTAAACCGCAATGACCAAGCCTTATTAAGTCAATGCTAAAATGTACAAACCAATATTGAAAAATATCATACAGTTAAACCCTTATTAGCGGTCACCTCTATAGAACAGCCACCTGTGTATAAAGGCCACTCTTCATACCCTATAATGACACTTTCCATAGAAATCACCCTTGACAGAAAGCCACCTGTCCATAAAGGTCATTTTGCTCAGGTCCCAGAAGTGACCGTTATAGACAGGCTTCACAATATTTATGGCATGGTATTCAATAGCTGTAGAGTTTATTATCATCAACAGCAATCATAAAGCGAAATAAATACCCTGCGAAGGATTATATGTTTAACACTACTTAAGTCGCCCCAATCACTAGGAACTATCATTGCTTCTCCCTGAGTCCCTTGGTCCCCTTTCTAGGGAATGAACAACTCACCTTGCTTTCAACCCCGAGTTCTACGGTGTAGTAATCGATCAAGAAAGCTATACTGCTTCCAAGAAAAGCCAAAATCAAATTTCTATGTAGTGACACTTTGACGCTGATGCGAGATCTGAAAGGCAAAGAGGAACAACTTAGAAAGTGACCATACCTTTTCTCTGACATGCTTCTTGGAATCTTGAGATTGATGGTTATTTGAAGGGAAAAATAATTAAAAAAGCAATGGAAGGTAAGTGAAGATTGATGGCAAAGTTCGCATGTGATCGTATTTTGACAACTAATTGAATTTGTTAAAGAAATTTATTTGTTCAATATAATGGTAAGAATGTCTAATACAATTGAAATAATTTCTCTAGAATTAAGAAGTACGTAAAATAAGTACATATATTTATAATGATCCTTCTCTACTTCAGTCAACATACAATTTACCTAGTACTAATTACAATTAAAATAGCCTAAAAATTTCCCTAGCTAATTAAGTTAAAAATCTCATCCAAACCAACAGGATGTTGAATTGAACCTAGGATTAACTAATATCTTTATGAACCAATATCCTATAAATTATTACTTAACTGTTAAAAAGAACAGTGTGTTTATTTTACTGTTATTTTTTGTTAAATCTCGCATAAATTAGGATTGGTAAGTTGTCAATGTTTAAAAGAAGTTTTAGAATAATTTTTTTTAAATGGTGATCAGTATTGCGGTTCTACATTGCATTTATAATCAAAGACTTACTTTATTTTGAATATCGTATATTGTAGGAGTTTGTAACGTTTGAGGTATATACTTGGAGTCGTTACGACAAAGGCAGACAAGAAGCAGAGACGAAACAGTGATGAAACGTTATACAATTTGCTGTATACTTGGAATAATAATAATGAATAATAATAAGGTTAACTGCAGGGACTGACTTTACATAGTGGTTATGATTGACAAGCGGAAGTAACTACAATAGAGAGAGGACTGGGAACTAATTTGTATTACCTGTACATGAAATTGAGGCTAATAATAAGGCGATGCTATAGGAACAAATCATTGTTAATATTGTAACTATGGTGATTGCTGGTGGCTTTTGAAATCCGTCATTGAGGTAGTATTTTGACTTAAGTTGCTTCAGTTTGCGATGGTAGAACAGGATAAATTATCTAAGACTAAGGGTATGAGTCGTATGAGTATATATTTAGACCATATCGTAAACGAAATACAAAACAATTGATTACAGAAAATGTGAATAGCAAGTAATTTGATTACATGATATGATCATGGGTCATCCCTTAAGCACAAATTTGTTGTTTGTCCGGGAGACCCAAGAGTTAAAATAGTTTTATAGTTATACAAGTACAATTAGATACATTTAACATATTTAATGTACATTCTATGTATTATTCATTGTACTACTGTACCGCAAAATTGGAAAACGATTAATATTAGATACAGACAAGCGAGCGTGCATTGTAACGTGTAAAATTCAGTAAATGGATTTAAAATGATTCTTAAGATTCGTAGTAGATATGTTCAGCGAACTTGGTAATCAGCTCTTTGAAAATAGACTTGTACTGTTCACAGTGAAACTTTGAATTTAGAGCTGCCCCTATTCTGGACTATTTGAAGACACGGCTCAAGACATATGTTTCCAAGAAGGTATACAGTTAAACCTGCATTAGCGGCCACCTCTATAGAGCAGCCACCTGTGTATAAAGGCCACTCTTCATAATCCTAAACGGATACTTTCTATAGAAATCAACTGGACAGAAAGATCGACCACGTGTCTATTAAAATGATTCTCTTCGGGCCTCAAAGGTGACCATTATAGACAGGTTTTACTGTATTTGAAATCTTAAACCACAGTAGCCATGCAATCTTAAACCACAGTAGCCATGCATTTGTAGCTCAAGTTTAGTTTCACGATAGATGTACACAGTAATGATAAAAATGCTATACAATATCAGGTAGATATGAATTTCGATGCAATTAAGTACTTTTTTGTGTATACTTACGGCAATATAAACAGTACCAATGTAGCGGGAAGGATTAGTGCAAACGAGATCCATTGCATAACGAGGTAGATAGTGACGTGCCTCTCCGTGTGTGGGTCAATCGCCGTTGGCTAAAGAAACAGAAGTTGTAAAAGTCACTGCACATACGATCTTTCATCTGAGTACCGTATTTCACCAAGCGCATACTCAATGTATTGCGGGATACGAGTGTTTTCATTGTCATGAATTGGAAGTGAAATCGACAATTTTGACAGCTAAGAATTATCATTGAAATGGATCATCATAGAAAGGAGCACGAGTAAAGGCAGCTTCAAATAAAACAATTTCTATACGCGTCGACTTAGTGCTATAGCTCTGTGCCACGATATTTCAAACTTTATTTTTTTTCAAATTTATTTACTTTCAAATGAACATGTTGACAGCAACCTGACAAATTAGTTAACGCACTTACTACAATACAAGCCGGCAAGGAAAGTTATCTTTGTTTCATTGTTGTTGGTTTTGCTATTTTTGATTTGATTTGATTTATTTGTCAAAGATGCTGAAAAATATACATACATTTGACAGGCAAGTACAGGCAAGAAGAACTTACACTTACATACCGCCTGAAAATATTTACAAGATTAAACTTACTGTACTTTTAAATGAACAAAGCAACTCTGACGACATGACATCGTCTGGTATTGAGCTTCAAAGGGGAACAGTTCGGTTACAAAAGGAAAACATAGATTGATTATTATTAGGAACGTACATTATCTACTTCTCAGTTCTTGGGAATATCCTCGCATGGAATAAGCTCTGATGTCTTTTGTAAAAAGCTGCTCACTTTGCTGTTCAACAAGATGTAAGGTTTCGTATGCAGTTACTGAATCAAACTGCAGACGTCTTGATTCTAATGGCTCCAAAGACAATATTGCAAGTCGAATATTATAGATAGTTAATGAAAGAAATATGTGCTTTGTAGATGCGCTTCCTGAGTTAACGTTGCAGTTTTTCAACGAGTTTGATATCTATCAACAGGTTGGGGCTCCAGACAGGTATACAGGATTCTAACAAGGGTATGACATAAGCGAAACATGCTTCCATTAGGCATTTAGGACGATGGGATTTGTTTAGGTAAAGTATTTTAAAATCAGGAATTAAGGCACGTGATTGAGCTTTGGCGAAGGTATACGAGCACTCGAGCTGTGAATAAAAAGATTTAAAATCAGTTGAAACGATAATGCCAATGTCACGAATGTGATTCACTTGTTGAACATGACGTTCGTTAAGGCAATACACATATTTCGAAATGTTCATGTTACCAATCGATAGGGACTTAGGGTGTAACAGTTTTTTAGCAATTCTGAATTGCCAATCGTCAGCCCAGCGAGAGAACTGTTTTAGCTTACGTTCAAGATGCTTGCTGTTGGCATCAGATCTAGTAAATAAAACCTGTTCACCTTATCATGATGTTAATTAAATAAAAGTAAAATATTCTAGCCTTTACTTACAGCGACAAAGTTGAGTCGAGCCAGCACAATTGCGAGACGTGCCTGATAAACGTCTAATGGTAACGGAATACATCCGGAATAATTCGCTTGCGTCCAATTTCCACCCGGAAGGCATTGTGATGTTACGTTAACTAGAATAAGAGAATAAAGATAAGAATAAGAATGCACCGATATCATAATAAAATAATGAAAAATGATAATGATGATGATGACGTTTATTTGTTTGTTTGTTTGTTTGTTTGTTTGTTTGTTTGTTTGTTTGTTTGTTTGTTTGTTTGTTTGTTTGTTTGTTTGTTTGTTTGTTTGTTTGTTTCTTTTCTTTTATTACCAGTATACCTCAATACAGGTGTGTTGTAAGTACATACAAGATGTTTTAAAAGTTCAAGGTCGTAATACCATATACTGTAGAGCAATACTTACAATTGAAGCAGAGAGATTACAATTATACTAATATTAATTATTACAAGATGATGACGATGATGAGGATGATAATGATGAACAAAGAGAAAGAGAAACAGAAAATTACTGTTGAGCCTGCTTGATCAGATTCCGTTTTATGCGAAATTTCACAAAGCATAAACGAATATCCGAGCTGTGGTGTGCCTGGACGTCTACAGCATACGGAACGCCATAACGACCAGCTGTGCTTTAATGCAAACGTAAATTTATCGCAATTTATATAGTCACGTTTAAATAGCACAACTTTCATCGAATAATTTATAGATAATTTCCCCAGTAGTAAATTTATAAACAGATGTTATATATTTACATGTGTTTCGAATGCCAGTTGAATTTATTTGCTTTCACCCTCGGTGCTGAATTGACTGGGAGTCACTTTTCCACTTAAAACACCCCATTCTGGACGTGTGCTGCTTCAGTTGCCACTTCATCAAGTCAGCAGGGATGGGACACTTGAAAAGTTACTTTTCTCATAATTTTACAAGTAACTAATTCCTTTGTACAAAAATTAATTTGTTTATGTAGTCTGTAAGTAGCTACATTTCTCAATGTAACGAATAACTTTAGGAAGTTACTTTTGAGGATGAGTAACTCTTGAAATTAACTAATTCCTTTCTTTACAATGCAACTATAGCTAGCTACTTTTAAAACGTAACTGACCTATTTCTGCAAGTCAACAACAACACTTTGTACGGACATCACAGACCGGTTTAAACAACTTGCATGTAGCTGCCATGTATATGTAGAGACTGGCGAAGGCGTTTGAACGCAAGCGTACCCGTTCCAAACCCAACGCTTTTAGAACTTTCTGAGTTCACATATCGTGACGAGATCAGTGGCAGTTATGAGGTTAACGTGGCGCGAAACACATTTTCATGTAAATTCCATTTAATTACACGAACATAATCGCGCGTTAAAAACACGTGCGAGCCCCGTTTGCAACTAACGAAGCGATTGCGGCATCCCAAAACTCCTTCACATCGAAGTTGACTTGGCTCATAGATCATTGAACGGCCAATAGAATAGGTCATACTCGATTGCTTTTAAATTTTTAACCTTACTATAATATCGACAGCACGTTGACATGCAAGACCGCTTGTTCCTTCGTGACTTTTAGAATTGATTGCAAGATTACTTACTCGTAATTACATCCTGGCATCATTTGATTTAGATAAAAAGCTATCACAGAATCTTGATCCTAAATGTGCTGTCTTTCATCAAACGCTAAACCGCGTGGATTAATCGAGGTGTGACTTGATTCAATGTCACAAAAGGATTGTTTTTGTCTTAATTAGTTTGACTAATTTTGCCCATTATATGTAGATCCTTAAACGATTGCAGAAATTTTTCCTGAATAATAGTAGCAGTGACGGTAAATATCCTGATTATGCTTTGAAAACGAAAACAGATCTGCTATGACGTGAAATCAATCATGCCAAATTTTTCTTACGTAATCGCAAATGTAGGGCGAATGCATGCGAGTATCCATGGAAACATTGCCTAAAAGCTTCGGCAGACGGAATGAGAGTCATCTGGGCGGAGTTATGCTAAATTACTTGCCGTTATAATGAATGCATATTCGGATCAACTTCATCGCATCCCATTCTAAATCGGATTTTGCTTTATATGATATTCCTGATGATCGGATGCAAGCTCAGCTAGTTCGATAAAATTTACAGTCTCGTTTCGATTTCTATTTTGCCAACACGTGATTTCGAGCATATTAATACTAAAAAGATTTCAAATCTGCAGTATTAGAAATCTTTCATGTGTTGCACAATTTGAAACTTGAAGACATAAATTATGTGACTCTTTACTCATACCTTCTTGGTCGAAAAATAGCCAAGGGCAACTAACCGTTGCTGTTTTATTAATGGCAGTTTCAGGCCAACATCCTCCGTCGAACTTTGGAAGGCAGCTTAGCGATCCAATCAGATCTACAAGCGAAAAGGTTGGAAATATCAATGCTCCATTATTCGTTAATCCTATTAACAGCCTGATTAATTTGTATTCATTAGGAATGATTATCCGCACCCATCATTAACGTATGTTCGTGACAACAAGGTGTTGTTTTTCAACGTAAATTAATGGTTTATACTGAAATGATGAAACGTTTACTGTTATAACCAATGTAAATTTATATTTACAATAATTATATTGTAAATGTTCCTAATACACTCTTGTAAATGAAATCATTATAGGCTTTAGGTTAGTACTACTCTTTGTAGCCAGTCACTTGCCTTTTTCATAAATTATTTTTTCAATGAAATAGACATACAAACAAATAAACAAACAACCCAAGAATAAGAATATCATCGATTATCGATTATCACTTGCTTGTTATCAATTATCAATTATAATTTACTTGTTACAGTGAAACCTGTCTATAACGGTCACCTTTTGGACTTGAGGAAAATGACCTTTATGCTGTAAACAAGTGGTCTTTCCGTCCAGATTTATTTCTATAGAAAGCGTCATTTGGGGTTATGAAGAGTGGTCTTTATACACATGTGGCTGCTCTATAGAGGTGACCGCTAATACAGGTTTGACTGTATCTATGATACAGTACAATATTTCAAATCATAACTATCTACATCATTCATGACTTCTCTTTCTACGACTACCAATACAGAATTTACAATGTCGGGAGGTCGCCCAGAAAAGTATCAGACTTTTGCAAGCTGGAAATTTTCAGTATCGTGCTCGATTAATTGAGTCTGTCTGTAATGAAGTTGCAGTAGAAATATTAACAATTCCATTCTTATGACCCTAAGTGCTGTAATAGGGCAGTCTTGGAGACCAACAATCTTGACGGAGAAGGACTCAACGGAGGACGCGTTTCAAGAGTACTTACAGACATATTTGAACAAATTTCAAATAAGGAACTCACACATGGAAGGCAGGATTAACAAGCACCTACACCATACGGATACAAATAAAAATACAGCATGATGGAATGTACATAAATAAATATATTTCGCTTCGAGGAAGTGACAGGACAGACAGACAGACAGATGACATATCACGACTGTAGTATTATGAGATGTATTTAGTGAAGTTTAGCTGCTCACCTTCATCATAATTAGAAGGACTACCAGTGCATTCAGCCGATAATTTTTCGATAAGTTCAACCACATCGTTTCCGAGACAAGACCGACAGATCTGGCAACGAAACAGCAAACTCGTTGTCAACAATAATCAGTTGAATGACGCGTTATGATGAGCTACCATTTTTAACAATTTTGTAAAATTTTAATCAAATTCTTGAAGTCATAGGTTAATGATGTCACGATTAATTGAACTATTGAATTTTTTAATTGAACATCCGGGAAAATGATCTACTGTACAATAAATAAATGAAAATTGATACTTTGATACAAATTGCTTGATAAAAATTATCTGAACGTGAACCTAAAAATGACCTATAATTACTACTTTGAAAGTCTTATTTTACAAATTAAAATGTCTTCCAGCTGGTAAACGTTGAATTCAAAATGTCTTCAACTATTGAATAGGTGATGGAGATTGCAACATTTTCAACGAAGATCTAACGCCGAGCAGAACATGTATAAATGTAGAAAGAACGACACACATCTTAATTATTTCAACGTATTTCTTGAATATTCGTAATTATGCTAATCAATGTCAAGATCATTCATGTCTGCTAATTGTTACTCATACTACAGTATGTCCACATCTCTTGTCTAATTATATTCACTTGAGCTTGGGCTTGTTACCGCTCGCACACGCAATCCTGTGTCTCCACGATGTCGAGCCATCCTCTCGAACATAACAGCGATAGAGTTCAATGGTGTTATCATCTCAGCTTAATTATGAAGCTAAATATTAAATGCGATGGATAAGAAATAAATGACGCTGTAAGGCTATAAGTGATAGCTAAGATAGTCAGCTAATAAATGGATTAGATTGCTAAGCCATAATTATCGAAAGTAATGATAACATCACTGCCAATGTAAAGGTAACTACATGTCGGCTACAGTGTAATCCCGTTAATATTACGTCGGTTAAAATCAAAACCGCTTAATATCACTTCAGTTAGAGAACCAAGCTCAGTCAGAATCAACTATTTGTGCCCGCTTAATATTACCGCCCGCTTATTCTCATGATTTTTGACTGGAAAACCATAATTATATTATCATAATACTGAGATTTTACTGTGTGAAATATACAGTAGGTAGCAACTGACACGTTAAATATTAATTGAAGAATGTAACCAAGCAATAGCTTAAATGATTTAATTTAGTGTTAACTTGAACTGTTAAGCAATAGCTAACATGTTATAAGTGCTAGCTTGCATACGACTAAGAAATAACCAACCCACAGTCAAATACGGTATTAATATATTAACTGAAATGGCTAAACAATAACAAGTGAATAAGCGTTAACTGGGACGGTCAGCAGCCAAGCTATAAGACGTTAACACTTAATAAATGCTAAATGGGACAGCTATAAGCTATAACTAACTAAACTACCAATCAGTGGCTAACAATCCTTCCTCTAGTATGCGGCCAACAATCGAGCATTGACGGTTTTCACTTACCAGGAAACAAAGAAGAAGCTGTGACCACATTGTGGCATTCGATATCTTCATTTATAGTATATACGACACGGCTATTTTTCTTGGAAGCAGTTGTACCTGCGGAGATATAAATTTACTTGTAAAAACATAACTAAAATCAGAAATTTATTTCAATATTGCTTAAATGTAATAAAGCGTAGAGAATAAATGTTTAAAATGCAACTTTTACATAAACTAAAGTTACGATTCATACATGTTCATAGAAAAATATATCAGTAAATTAACCCATATTGCCAGCAATAAAAATATAAATATACCTACGGAATAAAATCCCAATAATAGTCTACAGGTTTAAACATCTTTATTATGATATAAACGGATAACTTACTTGCAAAAGTAATTCTGGTAAAAATGTCTAATGCAATATAATTAATTTCCAAAACATTGAAAACTATAAAATTACTCTAGAAATATTTATAATACTTACTACTAAACTTATTTATTAAGAAATAAAAAAGTTAAAAACCTGACCTGACTATTTACAAATTAAAAATATCGTCCATCAAGCCTCTTGAAGAAAGACAGGTTGAAAATGACTGACTTGCTTTCATTATGCCTAAAATGCATGTATGCTGCATTTCCCGCTTTTCATTTCTTGTCAAAATGATCGAGGCGTCTTTCGAAGTTCCTGTTATTTCCACAACGATTACCTGTATTCTATACGATGACTCGAGCAGGACCTAACTTCACAAAGCTAACACGTGGATTATAAAAGTATAGACATACTTAATCGTATAATGCGATTCCAACAGGACTTATAGTAACTCTTCCTGGTTTTTATAACTAAGCTTTGATCCAACTGTACTGCCTTTGAGTTGAAGCCCTTTCAGTAATAATGCATCCAACACTTATGGCGTATATGGTGGCATACAAAACTGCTGAATCGATCTGTTTAAGTGAGGTCATCTAAATCAATATTGGTATGATGCAAACAGTTAGCTTCAGCGTATTAATTTGTCAACCTATCAATCTTCAGTCTAGTCTCGGTCTTGAAATTAATTAAATTAATTGCGAGCAATTTTTCGCTTAATATAATAAGTAGATCCTCTGGAGAACATGTCAAAGTAGCTGTTGCGGTTATTATTACTTCCCTACCTTGTGAGAGTAAATTGAGCTTGTGTAAGCTGAAAATCCCGTACGTTGGTCTACGACGTAAACAAGAGGGTGGTCACATGCTTTCAAGTCGGTTATCGTTACCAAGGGCGGTCGAAAGTCAACAATGTAATCTGGACTCTTGCCGATGTGTCCGATGAAAGCTGTGTTTTCCTTTTTGACAATTTACAAATTCAAATAAACAGCCGGACTCTTCTGTATTCATTGTCCCATGTTGGCTTAGATCGGTATTTCTGACATTATTCGACAATACAGCTAACCCACATTGGCAACAGTCCTCTTTCGTGCCTCGTGGGTTCGTTATCAGCTGTTGGCAACCAATGAATAGCCGTGATGATGGAGAATTAGATCAGATTATGAGCTAAACGGAAACGGTCTTTGGTTACGTCATCGTATATCTTGTTTTGCTGAAGACGTTAGAAGACGTTATACTCCCAAGAACTCATTCACAGGATCTGTTGATGTTTCATAACACTGTAGCACTATACCGAAAGGGCTTTGATATTGTGATTTAAACCAGATATGATGATCATAAAATAATATAACATGATAGAGAAACATGAACGACAGTCTCATTTTAGAAATTTTTGACAAATCGAATGAATTCAATAGACTTTTCCATGACAGCAATAATTTCGCTAGTTCTGTATAAGGGAGGGCTTCTGGTTTGAGTTTGAAGTTGTTTATTTGTCAAAAATGTGTTAGCATAATTGACAGGCATGCTAAGGAAAATTGTGCTTACCCCTTTAAAGAGCTCCACGAATTGAATACTTGAAATTTTTTATGCAAAAGTGATATTTAGGTTTTAACGTCCACAATATCATGCATCATTTTCAAAACCATACATTATCGAACTAAAGATGGCGAAATTCAAGAGATTGAACGTCAGGAAACTTAAGACGTTCGATGTAGTATAAAACGTTTTTGTTCTTAAATAGGTAATACATTTTCTTATTTGAATTTTCATTGAAATTTTTTGCCGATTTTTTGGATTTGACTTGAATCTATTTAAGCGGGCTATGAGCTTACTGAGTAGAGGGCCGGATTCTCGATCGAAACGTCCTCACGGTGCTCGAATCTCCGGCGCTTGGTCAAACCCAATCTGGGGCCTTATTCATGTACCGGGACTAAAGCGTAGTCCAGGACTAAACATTGAGTCTGGACTATAAATTACTAAAATATGTATAGGGGAGTTGAGATTTATTCCTGGACTATGCTTTAGTCCCGGTCCATGAATAAGGCCCCTGGTAGCCTCTCGTGAATTGCCGCATTTGGGAGCACAAGAAATTGCATGCTCTAAAAACACTTACATACGTATTTAAAACGCTTTTATCATCAAAACAATTGGAAAATCTAGCGAAATTCAATAAAATCAGCAGATACGACGAGATTGTTTATAACTGGATGCTGTATTTAAGTAATTTATATATAACAGTATAATAATATTTCTATTTCTATGAATACGCAATTGAATCAAATTATTTTTAACAAACATGCAATAATTGCTAAATAAACTAAAATTAAAATCTCCTGATCTGATTATCTGCAAATTAAATACTACTGCAGTTATAATCCTTTGGCAGTAATTGTTTCAAAAATACAGATCACGTTGGTTATTTTACTATGATCATTTGCTACCGTTCGCACATTCAATCCTTTTGCTCGATGTCACCATCTCCTCGAGCATCGTTCAGTGAATAAGATTCAGAGTGATGTCATGAGCTTTGAAACAGGCTGCAGCAAGCGCCCCGAAATACAGCCCTAGACCTCCTTTAGTCAAATAGTACAGTCAAACCTGTATTAGCGGCCACCTCTATAGAGCAGCCACCTGTGTATAAAGACCATTCTTCATAACCCCAAAATGACACTTTCTATAGAAATCAACTTGGAAAGAATGGCAACCTGTATATAAAGGTCATTTTTCCCAGGTCCCAAAGGTGACCATTATAGACAGGTTTCACTGTACACCGATAAAGTATCTTGAATATTTTCAATAGTACATCTTATTCTGTACATAATCAGGATTTATTCGTCGCACTGTACAACAAAAGTATTTCTTAATTATCAAAACTATTGCTACAAATGTCAATAATATTCAAATCAAAGGCAATCATTGTGTTCAAAATGTATTATACAAACAATAGTGGTATTCCTTTATCTAGAATTACTGTTGCCTACAGAATGATCGTATTTACAAAATATCCATCCAAGAATCTTATCGTTTATCAAATTACTAACAAGATGGTCATTTGTAGCTAGCACATCTGAGAATCTAGTCTTATCGTTCATCAAATTGCCAACAGGATGATAATTTGTAACTAGCACTACAATTTCCTGTAATTTTGATTTAACTGCAAAGCTTTGATAGCAAGCAGAAGAAATTATTGGTTCGGAACACCACTTAATTTCGAAATCACATGCGAATTTATCATCTAGACTATCTTATGGGGTAATTTGATAGTGTTGAATTCGCATTATTTTGTATAATATTCGTTTGAAGCCATCAACACCGCGTGGTTCTGTTCTGTGGCCCCACTCAAATTGTTCCTCCTTCATCGAGAGTGGAAGGGATATAACAGATTAAATGTTCTTGATGTTATCATACATGGAAGGCGATCTTGGAGGTGTTCGAACAAGTGGAGCGGATTGCTCATCGAATACTTCATCTCCTGTTATTATAAATGCTTTTCCATCTGCATCTTCCATTCTCGGTGCTGATCGTATTAGAGGTGAGACCTCTGCCTGGATAGGCGTGGCGCGAACAGACGGTGGGGTGGTGAACTTTGTCGCGGTATATTTGTCACTGTGCGATGTTAGGACAGACGAACCGGAGGCTGAGCGATCTCGCTTGCTGTTGCGACGCAACATGCTGAACACGTGTGATCTGATCGTCTCGTTGGTAGGGTTGGATGATGTTGAGTCCATGTGTCGCGTGCTGAATGTCCTTCCTCGTTTGTATTTCATACACTTCAAAGTCACCGCGATCATCGTAAGGCTGCGTTTTAGGCTTTTGCGATCCTCGCGGAACACCTTGTTGAAATCCGATTTCCACAGCGTGAACAAGACCGGATTGAGAAGAGACGTCAAGAAACGTACAAAGACGAATCCCTTGAGAAGGGATGGATGGATGCCCCTGAGGGAGCGCGTTACGTCAATGATTAGACGGATGGTGATGAGGGGCGTCCAACAGACCAAGAACAGAACGAACATGGCCGTGAAGAGAAGCAAGGCGCGCTTCTCTCTGGCCGCAGCGACTTCAGGACGACTGATGGCAGATTTCTCTTCCCTTTTTCCCAACCGTCTGATCGCCCTGAACATCGAGACAAAGGCTGTTGCCAGGAGAACGACGGGAAAGAAATAGACGACACAGCTGACGATCGAATAACGCCGATCGTACTTGTGGATCTGTTTCATCGTTTCCATGGAGATGTTCTCATCGAATACATTGTGCAGCCAGGCCAGAGGAGACAAGGCAAAGCACGAGGCAGTCAGCCACAGGGTGATGATGACTGCGACAATCTTGGGCTTGCTGGAGATGTTCATGTAGGCCATGGGAAGACACAGGAAGAGAAAGCGATCTCCGACGATAGCCACAAGGTTCAAGATGGTAGTGCCAGCTGTAAATCCATTCGCTAAGTCACCAACTACGAAGATCACTCGACTTCGCATTGACATGTCGTTGCTGTATGCACCCCCAGCAATGACCATGGGGATAGTGATGGAACCAGTGAATATATCAGACATGGTTAGACTCAACAGCAGGAGGTTCCATCTTGTGCGGAGACTGCGCTTTCGCAAGAACAAGAGTACCACGTACAAGTTGAAGGCGATGACATGCACAGCCAGCACCACCAACATCGACAGAAATGAATCCAATTTAGGGGGTGGAGGCTGGAAAGGAAGTGGCATCCTGTTACCAGTGCCGTTAAGCAAACTGCCATTCAGCATGTGAGAAAGGAAGGGATGGATGACTGTCGAATTCATTTTGACCTCTTAACCACACGAAGTGCTCCGATAATCTAGATGAGAACAAGTACAAACAACATAATATAGTCAAACCTGTCTTGAACGACCACGAGCCTTGAGAGATTACCTTTCTCAAACGACCATCTGTTTTAAGCGACTATCTGTCTTATCTTGTCTTAAGCGACCACCCGTTTTAAGCGACCGTCTGTCTTAAACGACCACCCATCTTAAATAACCACCTGTATTCAACGACCACCTGTCTTTAACGACCATCTGTCTTGAGCGACCACCTGTCTTATTCAGCAACCACCTTCAAGAGGTCACATCAATGCAATTTACCTATTTTCAATGATCACCTGTGTTATGATACCACTTTGCTCTTTGGATGGTCGATTAAGGCAGGTTAGACTGCACTTTGAACGAACGCGATAAGCAGCGCAATGTGATTACATCACTTTGTGAATTCAGTGCTCTGCGCCAACAGTACTCTACATTTCAATATCAAGCATCGTATGCAGATTTTAGGAATTCAACCCGAGACTGCACTGAATCCTCGACAGTGCTACTTGGATTAAGTGAACAGCGATAAGGCGGATATCGTTATGAGTGGAAAAAATATCAAGTGGAAATAGGATTGGTTCTTGTCAAGGTAACGGATTATCTAACTTATCACATATAACGAAATCTAGTTAACCCCGGATTCGATTATATTTACAGCACGCAACCGAAGATCACTTCGGGGTCGTTGTATGCCTTTAAGAATTTTCGTAATCTAGTTCCTAGATCTTGAACTCATACGGGCAAAGGACAAGAAGTTTATGTTACTACTTGACTGTACAGTGAGACCTGTCTATAATGGTCACCTTTGGGACCTGAGAAAAAATGACCTTTATAAGCAGGTAGCTCTTCTGTCCAGGTTGATTTCTATAGAAATTGTCATTTGGGATTATGAAAAGTGGCCTTTACAAACAGGTGGTTGTACTATAAAGGTGGCCGCTAGTACAGATTTGACTGTACCTGGATCACTATTGTACCCAAATTACGACATCGTGTCGATTTCTACACCCGACATGTCGGGTGACTGTATAAGCTTCCTCTGCCATCCAGTGCTGCCGGCATGCCTTGTTTTGAGGCAAGCTACGGCTTCTTGAAACAGGAGCAATAAGGCGATGGAAGTCGACGGGCGTAGAATAAAGTGACTTTCCTGCCGTTAGAAATTGACAGTGTGATGTCATTTGGGATCGATGCAATAATACCCAAATTAACAGTAAAGATATTGAATAAATTGACCAATGTAAGTAAAGCGTTTTGCACATAATCATACGAAAGTTAAGAAAATTGCACTTTCGATGCGCTTGTTCAATTTAATTTCTAAGAACTGATTTGATTTCTGACTTCGATGGTAATTAGGCCTTTCAAATTAATAATTATGTTCTTTCAACTGGATATAATGTTCCCACGCGCGTCGCCCTGTACGCCGCTCTCTAACCCACTTCCCAACAGATATATATGGACAAAAAAAACTTGACTGGAGCAGAATTTGTTTTGCAGTTTCCCAGCGAGGTGAAATAGTAGTGACCAGCTGGGCAAATAACGCAAAACAGCTATTTCGTATCTTTGACGTAGACTTTGACAGGATTGAAGTCTTGAAGTATCTCTGATTTTGACCACATTGTGGTTTTTCAAGACAATTTCAATTGAGATTAATCGTTTCCCAATGTGAACAGATTCAAGGCTTTGCACAGCGATTAGCCCTATACGATTTCCACTGTCGCTACGCCCCTTTTGTATTTGCGGCTTTTCAATATGCCCGCTCTAAAGCCAACATCGGTGCTATATTGTTGAATGGCTCATACAGTTTGCTGCTGGTAATTTCGTCAACAAAGTCCCCAGGAAAATGTTGAGGTCAATCATAGATCGCAAACAACACATCCGCAATCAAAAGCTAAATCAGTTACCTTAAAAAGAATTTACTGAATCCGTATCCCTATTAAACGTATCAGAAAGCTGTTAAAGATTACGCTGGCTAGAAAAAGAATACTCGAATGCGTGTAGCCCAAACTTGAAAGGAGCATATTTTAGATTCGTTTAGCGAGAGCGTGTGAAATCATCACACAATCTGGACATGAGCCCGTACTGCCTTCAATGATAAACTGTAAATCAAGCAGAAAAGACAAGAGCCTAGAATTCTGATTGCCTTCTCATATAAAAGGTCAGTTAATTAATCGTCTTAAAATGATTTAAACAGAGAAATTAACACTAAGCGCCATCAATAAAGATATCGTAAGAACCTTTGGTAGCAGCAACAGTCCTTCAACTTCAAATTTAAAAATATCTACCATTGCATACATCCAGGCATCATTTCTTTCCCCTTCTTACGACAAAATCATATTCTCACAGGAAGCAACTGTTTCAGCCACTTCGTAGGAAATCGCCTTAAACAAACATCCGATGCGAAAACGGCAACAGAATCTCAGTCAAATAATCCCTTACCTTAGATATATCAAGACCGATGTCTTTCACTTGGTGTTTCAATTCTTACGTGCTTGTAGCAAAGTGTTACAGCATGAGATTAATGCCGTGAGTACGCCTCGAACGCTCTCCAAAGACGCAGAGGGCGCGATAAGAGCTGCGATATGTATGCGTTCACGTGCAGAATTCCTCGTACGTAGTAATCTATTCTTGCATTGGATGAGCTTTGACATCAGCGATGGTGTCTTGCCAGTGTTTGCAACAGCACAAGGGCATGAACAACGATGGTGCAATGACGCACATGATGCTTGGTAAACACGCGATATGACCGCCCGCTTGGAAGCGTTGCTTCGATCACGGCTTCGATAGCCTCACGATGGATATTAGCTTGAACAATGACATTTGTTCTCCACGTTTTAAGGTTGGCTTTCGTGATGAGGTTTGCAAGCAGGCTTTCGCTGCGCGGCGAATCGGAGCAGCGAGGGTAGGAATATATCACCAGAACATGGCAAATGGACAAGGAACATTACAAGTTGTGCTCATAGCAGTAACGAAAGAGAGCTAAGGCGATGGGTGCTGTCATAGCCTTAGTTAGCAGAAGGATGCAATTGGCTTTTAATACGCTTGACAATATACAATGCATTACTTCCAACGACGATTATCACGTACGGCCCAGGGGAGGGAAATCACAAACCGTGAGTGATACACGAGGCAATCAAATGTACGACACTTTCAATGACGTCATCATGACGATGACATAGCTTGGTTTAAATGTAAAATATTCATCTTATTCAAATTTACAATGGTACAATTAGAAAATGCATTCCAGCGTGTTCATATTTCAACGCAGCAGACGGTCGTCACGAGAGACTGGGCCGAGTGTCTTGCCTACCAAAGGTTGACTCGATCTGGGCGAGGCTGGAGTCTACAGTAGGTGAGGCTGTCATCTGCGCGAACCAAGTTGCGCCGCCAATAGCTCCATCTTTTCCAATTCAGCGCGGTTCGTACATTTCGACATGACAAAATTCAAATCTTCAAGACTTCTACTTTGGTGTGCCGCCTCAGCAGCTTGCATAAAATGCCTGAAAATAACGAAATAAATAAACGAGACGTGATGGAAAGGGAACGATTTGCACCAGCAGGGGCCTTATTCACGGACCGGGACTAAAGCATAGTCCAGGACTAAATCTCAAGTCCTATATGCATATTTTGGTAATTTAGTCCAGACTCAATGTTTAGTCCCGGACTACGCTTTAGTCCAGGTCCATGAATAAGGCCCCAGTGATCTTGTCGAGCAAATATGACAGCATATTGGATAATTTTGTTGACAGGAAAATTATTGAAACTGATGCAGTAGTCACCAGGGGCCTTATTCATGGCAGGAACTAAAGCGTAGTCCGGGACTAAACGTCTAGTCTGGATTAAATTACTAAAATCTGTATATGGGACTTATGAGTTAGTCCTGAACTATAGTTTAGTCCCGGTCCATGAATAAAGCCCCTGGTTTCAACCAAGCTTCAGCGATGCAAAATACGTTGTAGCGCAGGAACCAACGAAAGCCACTACTGGCAGTGGAATAGTATCATTTCGTTGGGTTTTCTGCGGGGTTTTCAGCGCAAAACACGTCGCCACCCAGATATTATACGATAAAATTCCGCTGTAGGATGCTTTGGAAAAGCAAGGAGCTGCTGGTCGCGAACAAAATGGTGACTCACCCAATTGCAACGAATAGCTTCACGCGCTTCTCAACTGGTACGCGCAGAATGTACTTCTCCGCTTCACCAGGATTGTTCTGCTTCAGACAGACGTCAACAAATGGCTAATAAAAAGAAACAGGAAACAATTATCATCAATCAAATGGTGTATTTACAGTTTGAAAGTAAACTATGATATCTGTATATGGGACTTGTGAGTTAGTCCTGAACTATGCTTTAGTCAACAATGGTTGGCAATCTTGTTGTTCTCGTGTTTCTTGAGGGATGGGGGTGGGGAGTAAGGGTCAGGCGATCGTCCCTTTCTTCAAACAATGGTAAAGAAATTAGTACTCTCTCTAGCTATGATGAGACCAAGATGAATATTCTAACTGCTGAAGGTCAGCGAAAAAGAACAAGATCGAGAATAACACTAAGAGCAACAACAACAACACCATTAGAAACTCAAACAACAACAACAACAACAACCGCAGACTCTTTATATTTGTTTAAGCGTCATTTATATGACATTAATTTATCCAACTTTTGCAAATGTTACTAGACTGAACGTATAGT
>OFHS01000184.1:0-29573 GCA_900245855.1 Calvadosia cruxmelitensis
TTATATGGTGTGATGTGTTGTTTAATAAAATGAGTTATCGTGAGATTCGCTCTGAGCAAGACGTGTTGATTCCTTGTGTCGGTAGCTATTGATCTCTCCATTACACAAAATCAGTTCTTCAACAGGTAGGCCTTCGCATCATTTCACTGCTCGTATGATTCCCATTGGTTGGATTCCATTTGCTTTTGTTAATTCATCTTTATTAATTTATTTTCCTTACCCACTTATTGTCTGACAATGTGGCTGCATCAGTATTGATACTAATTGGATTTGACTGAAGCACAAGTCCAATGGTGCATGCTCAAGCAATGTGATATGCGCCTGAACAGTGGTTGAATGCAGGAAGCATGAAAGCCGTGTTCCTTGTACTGCTGAAGAGAATTGTTTGTCAGCTAGAAATGTGATGCTGACTTCTTTGGCTAAAGGCTAACTGATTCATCTATTCTT
The DNA here is from genome assembly GCA_900245855.1 of Calvadosia cruxmelitensis. Classification (NCBI taxonomy): domain Eukaryota; kingdom Metazoa; phylum Cnidaria; class Staurozoa; order Stauromedusae; family Kishinouyeidae; genus Calvadosia; species Calvadosia cruxmelitensis. Next base: position 448 of record OFHS01000184.1, read on the forward strand.
GACGTAAGGACATTAAAGTAAAACTATTTACACAATATGTGCAGCACGATGTTCCTGTTTTCCATCAAGTGCTGCTGTTGCATCTCTAAGCAATTCCTATCATTCCTGTGAGTCTTATTTTGTTTCAGCATTTTACACAGCAGATCCCATTTGATCACCAAGAGGGTGACTACAGCAGCGTTGACGTTGATGCAGTTGACTATGATCGCTACCCGTTTTTACGGGATGCTCCCTGGCAGAAGATTAACCTCACTGCTGGAGACTGTCTGTTTGTTCCTAATGGGTGAGGTCCTCGGCAGACACATTTCAAAGTATTCTAAATGTTGTAGCACACGAACGACGAGGGACTCAGTGTAATGACACATTGCGTATTGTCCATCCAGGTCACAGGAGCATCTGATATATTTCAAAATATCACGTCAATTATAGATACAACAATCAAGCAGAATAATTTACGAGACATTAGCGTATACGATACTAATTTACATATTGATTGACAGCAGAATACTGTCGTAACAAGAGGAAAAAGAAATAACGTCTTGCATAATAATTCATTCAAACTAATACAGGAACGAAACTAGAAAGTTTGTTTATTAGTAACACGGATACGAGGCCAACACAAATATGAGGTGGGAGGATTGCATTATAAAGTATGACATGATATGAATAGCCTTACAACTCAGACCACTTGTGTAACTGTGACTTTTCAATGAAAGAGAAGCGTTCCAACTGGCATTCCATGGCTTACAAGGATGCAAAAGCAGTCATTCTACTTTTATATCACAGTAAATTGATTAAAATTATATCCTAGAAGCAGTGGACATGACAAAATACATGCAGGCGTTACATGCAGAAAATACATGCAGACGTCATACACAGTATAACTCGGTTAATATCACCTCCGTTATTATCACGGATTTCTACAGGATTTTTATGCCTACACTCGCTTATTATCACAATTTTGTGTTTGTCGCCTTGCTTGAATTTATAGGAGCTGCAGTTGTCGTGAAAGTAAAAATTGATGAAGTGTTTTTCGTTGGGTTCTCCTCATCATTGAGCGTGACAAATCCAAGAAAATGGGTCGTGTGTTGCTTAAATGTAATTGCATGATGTGGCAGTTTCTAAATCAGTGATAATGTGGGATGCTGGGTAATCCCATGTTTAGCACAAGACAGTTAGATTGAATTGTGTGATCCATTGACCGACCGAGGAGCCACGTTGAAGGTGAGAACGGAATACAGATAGTCAATTGGACTGTGTAGATGGTAATCAGACAAAGATTAAAGTGATGCAACTATTATAACAACTAGCAACTATCATTGCATAAGCTAACACAAGGACATTCAAATGTTGTGGCATTGTTATTCTTCAGGTGGGCGCACCATGTGCGTTCAAAATGGAGAAACATTGCTGTGAATATTTGGTGGGCACCGTTACGTGACAGAGATAGATGTAAGTGTAATAATAAGATTTTATTTGGTGCATTTGTGAACTGCTGGCTGCACTCCACCCATATATAGACCTCACCTGCTTCAATAGATCTACCACACAAGTCCTCCTAATAATATCAATAATGAAGTTTTCAGCACTACTTCGTGAATGCAACTGTTTTCGCTCTGAGTCTGAGCACATTGCTGTTTCATGCAAGGTTGCTCTCCGCTTGCATCTGTCTTGGACGACTGCAGACGCAAGCTCAAAACTCAGTTTTGTTCACCTTAGTGAGCCATTCACACCTCTTAGTTTTAGCTCTGAAATTCCTGTCACATTTTAACAGCCAACCAACAGGACGTCATACACAGTATAACTCGGTTAATATCACCTCCGTTATTATCACGGATTTCTACAGGATTTTTATGCCTACACTCGCTTATTATCACAAGTTTGTGTTTGTCGCCTTGCTTGAATTTATAGGAGCTGCAGTTGTCGTGAAAGTAAAAATTGATGAAGTGTTTTTCGTTGGATTCTCCTCATCATTGAGCGTGACATATCCAAGAAAATGGGTCGTGTGTTGCTTAAATCTCTACATAATAGCTCTGTTTGATTTTGATACAGAGTTTGCTGAAAAATGGTCTGATTGTGTTATCATTTGAGCCGTTCCTACAAAATTAGAGGTCTGAGTATGAGACTCGGTTATTGTCACGACTCAGATAATATCAGGTTTTACTATTTTCCAGAGGGTGTGATAATAACTGAGTTACACTGTACACTTACAAGCGAAATAACTATACTATGAATCCAAAACCATGTGAAAACCATGTGAAAACCATGTGAAATGGGAAGCACCATGCGAAAAACCATGTGAAATTTCAAACACCATGTGAAAAACCATGTGAAAAACCACGTGAAAAACGTGTGAATTAGAAAACAGTGTGAAAAACCATGTGAAAAGGGCACTTTTCACATGGTTTTTCACATGATTTTCACATGGATTTCACATGGTATCAGTTCATAGTGCTATGAATTGTCCAAGGGATTATCTAGAGGTTCTATTGGAATCAGATTATGGCAATGTGTTGTACGCACAAGGGTGGGCGTAGCGTTTCTAAAGTAATTCGCTACTGTAGCAAATTACATTTTTCCAGTAGCTTGTGGTTTTTCGCTACTTTTTTCCTCTAGGAGCTAAATCCGTAGCGAATTACGCAGTTATCACAAACACAATCGTTGTTCTGAAACTGTCGATATTATGAGACGGTTCTTTACACAAAAAGCCATCCCTCTTCCTTTTGATGCAGTTGTTACATTCAATACGCCCTGAATCATGGTCAGACGCAAGATATATCAATAATCAACGGTGGACGTGAATTTGAAAGAGCGAGCTCAGGACCAGAATTGTATCGTTCGGCGTTCGCATTTCGAAGGGAAACACTTAATTAAGTTGGATGATGTTGTTTGATTCATTGATGACATTATTATTGCCTATTGCCAGAACTCTGTAGGTTGACTGCTACATACAATCTGTATTTCTTTGCTTTTACAATCGGCAGTGATTACCGTTGTTGCTGCTTGGGCTCTCAGTTTCGAATATCGTTCTGAAAACCTGATCTCTTGTTGCTTCGGTGTCATTTATTCTCATTGTGTATGATCATCATTGCTATTTTGTTGCTTCGTAAGCTGAGGACTTATAATCGATGGAGCCTGTAGCGAAGTAGTTCGCTACTTTTATTTTCGAGCAGCGATAGAAGTAGCGAAAAGGTTATTTGAAAATGTAGCTAAAGCGGTAACGAACTACATTTGAAGTCAAGTAGCGGTAGCTGTAGCGAACTACACAAATAGAGTAGCGTGCCCACCCTTGTGTACGCACACAGCTTAAGTGCCATTCACAAGATTAATATTCCTGATGGATGTGAATATCACTGATCACTGTTGATGTGAGTGCATTCGTTGTGCCAACTGTTATGTCATTGACAGTGTCACTTTGATCTCCCTGTGAATGAATTGTTTGCAGCCACAATGTTGGATGGACTACTACTCAGAAGAGGAGCTACCTTAGCAGACTTCAAGTTTAACTTCTCAGAGCAATACAGGTAACAGACATCGCTGTAGATGTATGATTTGTAGTGACTGCTTCTGACTTATGCCAAGACGTTGCTCTTTTCAATCAGAGATCATTATGGGAAGTGGTGTTGGAAGGCAGTGTATTGCTTAGCCACATCATGTAGGCCCGAAATACCCAACTTTTTTTTGTGTCACTACCCTGAGACTGACCATTGTAGGTTTTGTGTTCGCCTTACTGAGCGTGACAAATCCGAGAAAATGAGTCTTGTGTTGCTTAATCTCTACATAATAGCTCTGTTTGATGTTAATACAGAGTTTGCTGTTCTGTTGCCCGCTTTTTGTTACTGTTTGAGCTGTTGCTGCAAAGTTAGAGGTCTGAGTATGAGACTCGGTTATTGTCACGACTCAGATAATATCATGTTTTACAATGTTCCCTAGGGTGTGATGTTAACCAAGTTACACTGTAGTGAATAAGGTAGATAATGATTAGGCTACTACCGATATTTTCAAAGCCTCGCTCTTAGGCTAGATAATGTTGGAAAACTGATTCCGTGTAATAGAGAGATCGATAGCTACCGACACAAGGAATCAACACGTCTTGCTGAGAGCGAATCTCACGATAACTCATTTCACTAAATAACACATCACACCACATAACACCTTACATTACTGGAACTTACAACTGTCTACATACAGTGACACTTCCGATTGAACCACCACAATAATTACGTCATTACTAATCATTACTATTTTAAACACTCCGGCCACTTAATGACGTCACTATTCAATCTTAATCCTATACCTAATTTAACACCAATGAACCTTAAACTTCAATCCTAGTTATTGTCTAATACAACTCTATCCCTCTGTTGCTGTGTTATGTAATTATGTAATTTAGCTATGGTGTCATATCCGAAAGACATGACCACAGATTGAGTAAACGGAGTTGCATGATTGGAACGGATTAGATTGTTCCTTGTTGACCAGCTCGGGTGTGTGTTCTCTTGCCCGAGTTTCGTACTTAACACGGCACAGTAAATAGTCACGAACGCTACTGCTAGTCGCCGCCACGGATGTTACCGCTTTGCGACCCCTTGCCTACCGCGTCCAAGATGCCCCCGAAGAAGGACAAGCCAGCGACCGCCGCCCAGGCAGACTCTGCCTCGCCCACCGACCAGAGTGATTCCGCGACTGAGTCGACATTGCAACAACCTGTGCAGGAAGACCAGTCACAACTGGTCCATTTATTATTGCAGCAGATGGCCGCGGCTGAGGAACGCCGCGAAGCCGGACAAAAGGACGACCGAGCACAACATCAGGCTTTGATCGCCGCCTTAATGTCATCTCCCAGTGCATCGACCCCACGTGTCACCTCCACTCCGCCACCGCGTCAGCCTGCACCAAGACCACCTGTTCCTTTGATATGCAACATTACTCTCAAGAACTTTAAGGCTTGGCGCACCACCTGGAACAGCTACGCCACCGTTATCCGTCTTGGTGACTTGCCCATGGACAGCAGGCCCATTTCAGAACGTGTTTAGCCCCCGAAATGCGCGCTATGCTGACCCACGTCATTTGCCTGGACACCGACACTGCCGCCGATGTCAGCACCAGTCTGGACCATATCGTCACCCATCTTCGTGGTCAACACAGCGATGAACACCTGTGACCATGCACTTAACACCTGTGACCTTTGACAAATTATTATAACTTGCTAGCCCCAAAGCGAACGAATTTGAGTTACAATACATAATTTTGGACGAAGTTCACTGAACACTGATCTTTTGTCCTCTAATTAAACAACATTTGCCATCCGAGAAACAGACGTCACATGTCTCTGTAGGCTTTGAAACAGACAATAAATTCTTTGTCAATGCCGGGACAAGCAATACTGACTGCAATTTCAATGCAAGTTTCCCTTTTTCTGTCTCCACTTTCACCTTGACGATTTCTCTTTTGAATGCTTTCACCGCTTTATTGTTCCCTGACAGGACCTTGATTGGCTTGTGGAATTTCATTTAATTCCTGATTCCCCGTTTTGTCCTCGTCATGTGCTCACTTGCACCAGAGTCGATACACCAATCGCTCTTTCCATCCGTCTCTGTCAATAGAGCAAACTCATTCTCAGAGCTCGACATTGCCACTTCTGTCGCTAGCATGTTAGTTTTGCCTTTTGCCCCATTATGCGACTTGTCTCGCCTTCGGTCATGCCCTCTGCCGGTGCTGTCGCTGTTGTCGCTTCCGCTTGACGATTCCGCTGGCAATTTTGCCTACCACTTCTTTGCCCAGCGACCAGTTTTGACACACCTATGACACACGTTTGCCTGGTGCCTCCTGTGCTGTTTCCCTCTGTTGTAACTTCCTTTCACTAACAAAACCCCATACCTGTCCTGCAGGTCCGCTTTCTCACGTCGCTTCCTGTCCTCGTAAAGCAACCAAGCCTTTACAGTGCCCCACTGCAGTTCCTTTTCAGGAATATTCTCCAATGCCGTAATTAAAGTCCCATAGTAGTCCTGCAAACTCCCCAACAACGTAATAATAAAGTCCCCTTCGTCGACAGGTGCTCCCACTGCCTCAAGACAGACATCCCTGCATTGTCTTTATCGCGTTGATATGTTCCAACATGTCAGCTCACTTTGCCATCCGTGTCGTGAGGAATTGCCTTCGGCAATACAACTTTTATGCCAAGGACCGCCTCTCAAAATGCCCTTGCACCATGCTTCTTTGGCCGATTTCGCATCACGCACATGAAGCAGTTGACTATCTATCACCGACAGACAAAGAACCGCCAACGCCCTGTTACTGTGATGGCTCAGTTCCTTACGGGTCTTTTCGTCAGCGTCCTTCTTCGCAAGATCCTCACCCGACATGATGCCCTAGAGATTCTTCGCCACAAGAACCATCCTCATCTTGAACTTTCAACTGTGGTAGTTCTCCCCGTCGAACTTTACCATCTTGAAGATGTCACCACTGTCTTCTGCATGGCTTGCCATGACGCCAACCAAACCCAAACCAAGTCACCCAAAGTCAAACACAGATCAGAATAAGAAAATGAAATCCGACGCAGTGTCTACCACAGCAAGATCAACGATTGCCTGGGCCGATAACCTGTTGGAAAACTGATTCCTTGTAATGGAGAGATCGATATCTACTGATACAAGTAATAAACACGTCTTTCTCAGAGCGAATCTCACGATAACTCATTTTACTAAATATCACATCATACAACAGAACACCTTACATTACTGGAACTTACAAGGGTCTGCATGCAGTGACACTTCCCATTGAACCACCACAATAATTACGTCATTACTAATCATTACTATTTTCAACAGATAATGACTAAACAAGTCTCTAATCAGACTTTTCAAAGGAACATTATCATGCAACAAAGAGAATTAATTTTGCCATTCTGTAGTTCCACAAAAAGTATATGAGTTTTGTATGTCAAAATTTAAATTCCATTTCAAGCACAATCTACCATTCTTTGTAATTTCATAAGCCGAAAACAGAGATCTGCCAAACATTTTATTGAGATATCAAGTACATTATTTATTTCTCCACATGAAACTTAATCTACTTGAAAAGTAACATTTTGCGGGGAGCTTGCATGTTTCTCACTGCAGCGCATTTCTATTTGTCAGGCACTACCTCTATCAGGTGCTGGAGGAAAGAAATGGCTCAGTTGATGGCACAACACTGTCATCACTTGTTATTGTAAGCGGTTCACTTGTACAGAGCCATCAAAGAGCTTAGGGTGCTGCTCTTGTCAATGAATGAAATGGACCCAATTCCAGTTATCGCATTCCAATCATTTTCTTGTTCTTAGTCTGAACACGATGGAAGGAGCATCATCACACATGATGTACGTATCTAGATGCTGCTTTCTTAAGCCATTTTAGATGCCAATTTGAATGGCTTTTGTAGTCTGAAGTAACTCACATCTGTGTTTCAATCTAGGACTTTCTTCTGTTGGACGTGGACCAATCCGGCACGATGACCCTCAATGATGTCATCAGTATCCCTGCGGCAGCACTTAATCATGTGTTTGATGATATGGAACCAGGAATGGTAAGATGATTCACAAACAAAAGGACATCAAATGTAGTCATGGTGATGCTGATTTATTAGGATGCTCCGTTTTGTTATCTAGATAAACATCAGAGGGAAATCCATGAAGGAGGCTGGTACCTCTGATAAAGGTACACCACACACAACTGATGAGCTGTAACCCAGTCCTCTTTGATCTCATCCAAAGACACAGTCATGCTCCATTATTTATTCAATCCTCTTGTCTTTGCCAATAAATCTGGTGGTTGCGCACCGCTATCATGCCACATCGATCTGTTGGCTGAGTGCTGCAATGACGTTTGTATCTTGGTCTGGCCCTTGGATGGCCAAGGCTTTGGCAATGTATGACTTTGCCTATGGAGATTGAAAATAAAGCAGCTCACACAAAGGTGCGTCTATTGGTGCCGTTATTTTCTTTAACTGCTTGCCTCGGTCCAATTTTTCTGGCACATGTAACATTATTTAAGAACACTCCTTGACCATGCGTTGAGGTTTGATTTGACAAACTGCAATTTTAGTCTTGATTGCTGGCTCTTCCTGGACATGTTTGAGAAGAGAACCACAAACAAAACAAATTCGTTCAACAAGATAAGATTTCTGTACATCTCGTCCTAAATGAGAGACAATAGCAACCTGTTTCCATTTGGGATTCTGACACCAAGCAGATAGTGAATGTTGGCTTTGCAGTCAGTGCTGGTAGCTCAAGTGTCAACACACTAAATCATTGAAATTGCAAGTGGCAGCCGAGTGGCAGTGTGGACGCATGGTACTTCAAATGTTCATGAATTGAAGGCAATGAGCTACATAGAAGTGTGATCTCACCTGTTTGCTTTTGTTTAATATCATATTCAACATTGCCATGCAATGGTATGCCCTTCTTGTAGCCACCGCTTGCATTGTGACTTGCTCTTCTTGTATGCTGATGATTGACTTCAATGTTTGAAAAGCCTCCGCTTCTTGGGCTTCATCTGAAATCAGTTTGAAATGCTCTCCCGTAATTTCAACTAATGTAAGTGTGCACCACTTCAAAGCGCCTTTGTGATGTTGCATGTAATCTTACCAAGGATAGTTATGTTTTGACGCTGCTCCTGCATGGCACCAGGTCCAATGCCTTGTTGATCTTTAGCTGTTGTTGTACGTTCAGTCACCAGAGCACTCAGATACCCATGCCAGATATCCAGCACCTTGGACGTAAGAAAAGAACAACTGCTAAAACCGTGCTACAACTGCAAGCCCCTTCAGAATCGCTATGAAATCAAACTGTTGCATGCAAGCTTCTCCTAAACACTTTGGTAAGTCCTTTCTGGCTGGATGGATGCATGGACAATTGGACATGATGTTTGTGATTGCAAAGTTGAATGTAGCCTGCGCACAGACTTGAAGTGTTTCCCTGGAATCAGTAATACCGGCTTTGTGTAGTTTTGGAATCCAACCGCCGCATTGTATTTACATCAAATTGGGTTTCAGGAACAAGTTAGATAGTAAATTAGATGTTTTATTTGTCTAACTTCTAAATTATGCAATCATAGCCATGGCAAAAGAGAATGAGTATTGATTTCAATTTTTGATATATCACATGCTTTTCCTGCTTCGTGAAGACCTCAAAGAAATGTTTCTTCTCTTTTGCCATGGCCAAGATAGCTTTTAAAAGTTAGATAAATAAATCATATAAATTATCTAATTTGATGTAAATGAGATGCAATGGTTGAAATAGAGAATTATTCAAAACCGGCAAAGACATTTATGTCCATTCGAATTGAAGTGGATTTAATGTTACATAACATGTCACAAAGCATAACATGAAAGCCGTAAAACATAATGACGTCAACAGAGTGGTTGATATTCCATAGTAACAATACGACAATTTGTATACAATTGATCAAAGCAATTGCAAATTTGTGTAACAATAGCAATAGTTATGATAATTGATAAATGATCAGCCCAAGATGAGTGTGGCCGTGGTGGTATCCGATGAGAGGTTTGCGAGAAACTGAAGTAGCAAAGTAGAAAGCTGCTTTCTGGAGGATGTAACAATTAGTTGTATCTAACCACTTTATTACTCCTGTGGTTGTAGTTGTAGCAAACTACAAAAATAAAGTAGTCAATCCACCACTGATAGTGAGTGGCTATAGCAAACTACATTTGTTAGGGCAGTCAAACTATGAAAAGAATGTAGTCAATGACCAATTACAGAATGCCAACTACGTTTGTGATTGTGAGGAATCTTGTATCCCATTTTCCCCGTACTCTGGAGTAAATGTTACTAACCTTCAAGTACAATGAGAAAGCTACATCCAGTTTTGTCTGTTGTAGAAAAACATTAGCCATGTTGAAGTAGCCAGCTGCCGTGCCGATGCCATGTGTTCCTTGTGCCAAGGAGGAATAGTATATCTGCGGCAATGTCATAGAATTTAAAATTAAACGTCGCCACAACACTAACTCATTTCAGATGACTAAGCAAAAACATGCAGAGTTATACATCTTCCGACATGTAGCCAAGGGCTTCATCTTGTTTGCCTTGGCTTGCACACAGAAGACCAAGGTTCCTGAATAACTTGGACTTGAAGGCATTGGAGCAGGTTTCTGCTTTGGTAACGGTCCATTGTGCCTGGCTCAAATATCCTTCTGCTTGAGCCAGTTTGCCAAGGCCTGTGGGGAGCACAAAGCAGAAACATTCTGGATTATTCACAAACAGAAGGCATTGGTCAATTGTTTCTGTACATTTAAGCCTCTGATCATGCTCATAGAAAATCTCATAAGCTGAAGATGAACCATTGCTACCATTTACATCGTCAAAAGGGACACCCTTCAGCTGACCCTGTTGAAAGTGCACTAGCATGACCTACAGCCGGAATATTTCTTCTCTCTGTAATGCAGGAGCGAGCATCGGCATAATTATATGCAGCTGGTTTAATATGAAACATTGGTCTAAAGCAGTTGTAGCTGTAGATGGTGTTTCGGCCAGAAGTTGCCCTTGCACGTCCAGCTGTATAATTGCTCAGTAACAGGATCATTGCTGACAGATTAGTCTCGTTTTCATCGCTTGTGGTACATGCACTAGCAGGAAGCAACGCTCACAGATTGCTGTTGACTTACCAATGTACGCCTCTCCGAGCATCAAATATGATGGAACAAGCTCCACGCTCTTCAGACCATGCAGTTGGATGGCAAACTTGATAGACTGCATGGCGGCTGGGATGACATACTGATATCGTTTTTCAAAGAGAAGTCTTTGCCCAGCAGTCTGAGTAAGATGGAGTAAGTTTTCCTAGGAAATGAAATCAGTGCAATAAATTAACTATCTAACTGACATCAATTTAATTTATCCACTGCAGCCAGAAATGGATGTCTTGGGTGACATAATAAAGAGCGGATGGCAGAATGATCAACCAATCACAACACTCTACTCAGAAGCTGGTAGTTGGTGAACAAGGAAACTTGCACAACTACGTACGCAGATGTACTGTTTTACAGAAAAAATAGTTTGTCGGCAGCTATTCTGCATGCATGCTAATACATTGCTTGCTTGCTAAAATGTTGCTTACATATTGATTAATAAGTGACAAAAAAGTCACCAACTGCTTATTTAAATAATTAAACATTTGTTTCTTTCTTTATATGGCAAGGTCAGAGCATTCCCTGGCATCCTCTGAAAGAAAACTTTCAACCATTCAATATTCAATATCAAAGCTATTAATATTCTGACTGATAGATTATTTTCACCTTGCCTGGGTTTGCACAGAGGCACACTAATTAGCCTGCTATTTGCTGAACTGCTTGTGTTTACTTGACCATGTGCTTGATTTACGTTTTGAAATAATCTTGTGACCATTGCAGCTTGTGCAAGACTGTTAAAGCTTTTATAACAGCAATTACTTTGAGGCAACTGTTTATTAGAAGATTCATTACAGTTTACGACACTGTTATACTTCATTGTTATAAGACGGTTCGTCACCTGTCTTTGTAGTGTCTGCTTTTTCAGATGGTCACGCTCCTCCTCCAGGCCACTGACAGGGGGCAGTGGCATTCTCAATGGAATCAGCAATTGACATATCTTGTCGTGAATTCCAATCCAGTCTGTTGCTTGATGCTCTGTACCACTGGAAGAGGAATATTGAGGCTTCCAGTATGATTAACCCTGCCGTCCCGTCGTTCTATGTTAGAGCTTCTGACCCTCTCAATTCCATCAGGGGAGCCTCCCATTTTTGAAACTAATCTCCCGTTCTCCCGATTATCCAATAAAGTACTAGATATTAAATAAATTACAAGATAGTGTAGCTGTAATATCAAAAAGAAGGCATTCACTTTGCATCCATTTGTGAGATTGGCAAATATCGTTGTCGCCGTTTTGGAGTTGGCGAAAGTTAGTGGAAGAGATCGTATTGCTCTTGGACTTGGCAACATGGTTGAAATCAGCAGTTCAACATGGCAGCAACATGTTGAGTTGTTGTTGTTTATTTGATCCCCAGCTAGCTTCAACTATCATCATGTATATAATATTTAGATATTAGTAGTGACTGTCAGCAATTTCCTTACAACGTTAAATAACCTGACTAGTCTGTTGTTTGTACATCATTCTTGGAACTGATTTACATTTTGACTGATTTGTTTGGCTTAGTTTGTGCCGTTAAAACTGTGTTGCATCTCATGAAGTAGGGTCTAACTCTGAAGATAGGTAGATAGATAGATTTTTTATTTTACCATGAAAAACAATGTTAATTAAATACAAATAGGTTTTGAAGTAAAAAAGAAATGCATGGCCAGGATCATCCCATAAGCATAAATGCTTGTTTGTTTGGGACGCCCAAGATTTACAGTTTTATAAATTAAAGTATACAAGTTTACAACAATTGCAAATGAAACTTGTAACTATTAAGTGCAATAGACCATAGCAACGTTTTAATGCTTACAATGACTTACAATAGACTGATTAAAATATGTCTAATAAGTTTTAGAAAACTGTATTTGGAGATATGTGGATACCATGAAGGGAACGTACATCTCACATGATGTGATGTCAGCAATCAGTACAGATTAATCATCATCATCATCATTTAATGCGGTGCATCGTATTTAGTACAGAATACAGATTAATATACAACATCAAATGGAAGTTAAAAGGTAGCTGTGTGACTGTGTCTGTACTAACCATTGTAGATTCATTATTCGGGAAGGTGAGGTTAATGATGCGAGACAGCTAAATTTCAACGGACGTGTTTACCCAGAAAGTTACACAATCAATAGTATCTCAGATCAAGACTGTTGAGGGAAAGGAACGCCAATTAATTAATTAGGCCTAGAAGGCAAATGTGACCGGCGATAGCGTCAACAGCATAATGCATAATGGCAAAACGATGGAAAACCAACCAGTAGTAAGTGACTCTGCATCTTTCACACTGCAGCAAAGCGGGCTTCTGACACAATTCGCAGTTCAATTTGATACCTTTAGGACTCGCCAGAGGATTGAGCGCCATCTTGGTTGCTTACTCTGTTGCCATAGAGACACCTGTCAGCTCACTGATCTTCTCAAGCCGGCCATTCAACATTCGATTTTTGAAAAGCTGTTCTTCTTATCACGTCCTATTAACCTTGCTTGGAACTGTCTAGATTTAAAGTGCCTTTTGCTAAGACAACTTTTTCATGGAGCAGAAAAGCATAACATGAGCAATACATTATGTCAATTCTGCAATACAAACCTGGAAATTATAGTTCAGCATTCCTGATTTACTATAAATTATGTTGTTTAGAATAGAATTTTGAGATATTTATAGATTGTTTGAGCTGGCAGGGTAATGCATTCCAAACTCATATGAAACGAATGTAGATGATTCCTATTTAAGTACCCTACTGTAAAACAACCAGATTCAGCAGCACGGGTGCTTCTCTTGTAATTTTTATCAAACCTGTCGATAAGATAGAATGCTGCCATTCGCAATCAGGGTTCAATTAATCTGAGATGGAGAAATTATAATAATCATAATAATAATTTTCAGTATGATAATAATAACTCAACTGCCGTTGTTTGTCGTATGCAATAGATCACCCCTTTAAAATTCAATCTGGGCGGTGCAGCCCTCAACCCCCCGTCACCAATGTCAACAGTTCCCAAATGATCGAAGTGCAAGAACATGGCTGCGACTGCTGTGGCATTTTACGTTAACAAGATGATTGAGATTTGGCAATGACAGCACCGCCACGGAGGGAAGCTACAAAGCCTGGAAAGGCATCTTCCCCTTTATTTGGCAGCAGGCAATGTGTAAGAGTGAATTGTGATCCAATCGCTTTGCGGCTGAAGGCATAGGTTGAGGCTATTTGCTCTTCTGCTGTCTGGGCCATTTGGGTTTTTGCCTTTCGCCTGCTAACTGCCAACCTGGACAGGAGGTGTTCTGATTTATGACGAGAATGAAGCAAACCGTCGATTTTGAAGAGTGCCTGAAAGACTCTCCCCGATTCAGGTATATCCCTGTTAATCATCTACTGTGGTCGTGTTTTGACAGTTTATGATTATCTCATTGCTATCAAATGAACGCACTGCTGTTTTGTCGCTGTGAGGGAAGCCAGCTCAGTATGATCTGACGTGCCTTTTTGCCTTTCAGCAGGCTTGTTTCGAGATTAAACTATTGTTGATAGCCATTGATGGAATTGACTTTGCATTAGCTGGTTGCAATGTTTTACCGATTATTCGTCTGGTTGGTAATGAACGAAGGCAACTTTGATATTTTATCTGCCAGCAGCTTGACCTCCATTACAACCTTACTTGTTGCAAGACTGGCAAGTTGCGATTTCTCATACTTCATTGTGCCAAGCAATTCAAACCAACAGATGATCAGTTTTTATCGGAGGCCTGTTTGTGTGCCGTTCTCATTACTGCACAGCAATTAGCTGGCCTCATCTGGGATTCTCATTCGCACTTCGTCAGAGATCAGCTAACAATATTAATTACAAGAAACCGTTTTTACCAAGAGAATGGCGTCCCTGAGGCCTGAGCCCCTTATCAATGAATGCCTCCAATAGTTAACTAATTACCAATTCTATTGGCTTTGATTTGTTTACATCTGCATTAAACTAGCGATCATACATCCCCTTTGTTTGATCACTCGGGGTCTGGAAAATGCACGAGGCCGCCAATACCACGCCCTAGAAGAAGGCAGTCATGTTCCAGCTGCAAAATTTCCCACTTTTCCATCTGAAGTGCCCGTCCCTTCATGTTCAAGAAGAACACTGCATGGATTCAATGATATCCGCAATATATTTCAAATAATTGCAATCGCAAAGCTGCACACTGTAGGCACCCATTTAGTCAATTTAATTAACCTAGCTATACACAGAATATGATTGCACAGTTAGGGCATACACATCTTGAGGCATTACGACAGACATCTTACAAGAATCATACACTGCGACACTCACTCTAGCAAATTGGCAAGTAATAAAATTTCACTTTCCAATCACCATAATGGGTTGACAGCCGGTTGTAGGGTCAGAAATATAGAAGCAAATAAAAAGGTTAATTTATCAAAGCTAACGCTTACCAACTCAAAAGTATTTTATACCGGTCCTGTGTTGGTATTAAAAACAGAAACAACATTGCATCCGTAGATTGAGGGAAATAGAGCAAAACAATTTTTATGAGTTTTTTGTTGTCAGCTTTTCACATGCGCTTCAAGATGGAAGGTGCTAAATCAATAGAAACAGCCGTTTGTTAAAGCTTCTGTTATGGCCATGAAAACCGCTCATTTATTCTGGTGCTAAACATTGAAACCAAATTCACTGGAGGTATTTGCTAGTCTAGCTATTAAAAGTTTTTTTAGCCAGGGTTCTAAACAGTTACGTACTAGCACTCTTTTTATCCAAGTTGCTTAATTAATTAATTCATTAAATTCTGTGTCTCTGCTACGGAGTTGCTATTCTGTCAGGGGGATTCTGTCTGCATTGAGTGCTTGAGGAATGAGGATGGTATTTCTTTACTCCCTTTTTATGTTGCTTTTAATTTGACATCCATGCATGTTGGCATTGTTGATGTTCTTATAGGGCAAGTCTGGAAGACAATGAAACATCAATTCACGGTTTTGAGGTGCAGATGGAGAAGGTGTGTTTTCTGTTTGCCTTGCATTTAGGGTTTGGGGTTGTTTGGACCGGGGGTGCACAATTTTACTGTTTTACGTTTATGGTTTAGGGTTTTAGAGTTTTACAATTAGGGTTTCACGGCTTACCCGCTTTTCTGGTTTGGGGTTTACTACTTAGAGTCAACTAAAGATGGCTTTGCACTAAACGAATTCACTGCCGATGCAGGAAATACTGTGTCTGCTAGTTACTTCGGCCAATGCCAGAAGGTACTCATCTGACATCTAATCAACACCTCATTGCCAGTTCAGGATGAGCTATTCAGCAATGCCGAGTAGCTGCCGATTGGCAAGCCAACTGCCTAGGCTTCAACCAATCAGTGTGAAGCATCAGAAAGTGTTCTGCACCCTTTTCACTGGTAGTAAATACTCTAAAACGTTGTTGGTCGGAGGTTAATATGGTTAATATGTCTGGTTCTTGACATCTCATTAGAAAGTACTTGTTCAGTACCTTTTCTGTGCTGTTTCTCATAGCGTTATTAGCGTTACAACATGTGCGGTCTCAGTAGCAACTCACCTGAAACTATCAAGATTTGAGAGTGGACATCATGGGTTATGCATCAAAGTAGTTGCTAAATTGCCTGTAAATGATTCATGTATGGCGTTAACTTACTTTCCTGCTTTACTTTCTTTCATACATTCTTACTTTCCTTTGATGCTGTGACAGTTTATGTTTTCCTTTCACAGCTTGCAAAGTTGTGCAGTGGAATGGTGGAGTCTGGGAAGGTGTTTACAACTGCAATTGGGTAAGGCATTTATACTCAATGGCTGTTCTGCTACAATTAGAGTTCCAAATCGTGTATCGATTAATCGATTATTAATCGATTACTATCCGGAGCTGCGATTAATCGATTACCGTGTTCTGTAATCGATTACTCTAAAAAATAATTACGCATTCGAATTAAAAGATAGTTCAAGACAAGGTTCAAGAGATCGAAGTCGAAGAACAATTACCTTGCAAAACACGCCTTCCGTTGCAAGTGCCATGCGAATGCGAAGTACTTCCTATTGAATCTAAATCGTCTTGCCATGGCAACTGTCTGGACAATTAATGGCAAAGAGAGACTACGCAATGCAAGAAGACTGTAACGAATCAGTAAGCTACAAGGATCCGCTTGGCTTGGTTATTTGGTTTACTTTGAAAACAACACATCGGTCGATCTCTGCCCATGTGTTCATTTAGTCACGCAGACATGTGAAGTGGCTCTTAACTTAAGATCATTCGAGTAACACCTCCTGCAGCGTAATCCCTGAATGCGTAATTTGAATTTGAGAACAGGAATGACCTTACAGTTGTTTGCTGTATCTTCGAAGCCGAAAACATTCGCATCTTTATTATTGTTGGCTCTTCCGTGGTTAAACGTAGTAGCTTTTTGAACAACGGCCAGCAACAGCGGCAAAACGACGGTCCAATGCCAAAGCGGCTTCTAAATGCGTCACTTCGACATCATGGACTCTCTTTTTGTTTTGGCAAATAAAACAGGACATCAAATGCACTTATTCTCGTGACTTCTGCAAACTAAAAGGTGCATAGTCGCACACTTTTCCCTTGCAACAGCCAAGCAAGCAGGAAACAAATTAAATCTGCTCCAAGTTCCAACGGCTCAAGCCGTCTCTTTTCGCTAGACACGGGAAGCAATCTTGTGAGTCTCCTGGGCGACAGTTTGAGCTTGTTTCAGGTGATAATTCACTAAATACTATGCACGGCAATTCTTTGAATTTAATTGTCGATTAATCGATTAATAATCGATTATTAGTTGACTAAGCCGTCCGATTAATCGATACGAGAAATTTCAATCGATTAGGAACTCTAGCTACAATAGACCTGATAATGATGGAACTAGAAAAATCAATAATAATATAATTTAGTATTTCATTGGACATTGCTACATGATGTTTAAATTGCTCACATGCATTATGTGATGAGGCTGTTGATTCATTTGATGCAGATCACTGTCTCATGGCTTTGAGTCGTTGGCTTCGAGTCTTGATGGGGATAAGTTGGTGGTCGATGCTATCAGCAAGTTGTGCAACACTCTGTCGGGTTTTCAAGCGTTCTTGAAGGTTTGAGATTGTTATTATTTGTTATAAGAAAGGAGAGAGATCTGATCAATTGAACTACCACATAATTTCTTTAACGTCTCTCTCATGTGATAATTAAAGAGTGGGGATATTTAGGTGAGAGCAGTGAATTCTGCTTGATCTTCATTCTCACACAGAAGTGTTCCATTAGTTGGTCATGCTGACTCAATCCAATGACAAACAGCTCTGGTACTGAATAGGTTAATGGTTCTGATTTTTGTAGGGTGGCGTTACTATGAACCCCAGCCGTGTGAAAAGCGTGGGGAAAATTCCCTCAAGCATGGCTTCTCGATTTGTTTTTTAATTTACATCGTTTTCAATTGAATTCATACGTTATTGGGTTCATAGTGTGTGATACTTGGATTTTCTTTTTACACCAAGCAGCCATACGGTAACTGCTCATGGGTTTCTGTAATTTAGAAACAACTTCTGAATGATTATTGGTGATACCTTTCGCCAACAGATTCTAATTGATGAAGGACAAAGGACCCTTGTCAATGGCCTGCACAGTTTCATTCGAGAGTAAGTGAAGCAGCAAAATGATTCTAGGTTTTGAAGCCAGCACCTCAATCAAAATGCAAAGCTGAATGCTTCATCAATTTTAGCGGAGATATCTCAACAAACACAGATCTCATGGATGTTTCAGGCCTCAGTCAGTGGGCTAGGTGTTTAAGCTGTAAATTGTACCGTGCCAGATATAATCAATCCTGTCTATAACAGTCACCTTTGGGACCGGAAGAAAATGCCTTTTATAGACAGGTGGCCTTTTCTGTCCAGGTTGATTTCTATAGAAAGTATCACTTTGGGGTTATGTAGAGTGGCCTTTATACACAGGTAGATGCTCTATAGAGGTGACCTCTAATACATGTTTGACTGTATGGAATTTGAAATCAATTTACAGAAGCCTTTCTCGTAGGAAGGCTTAGCCAAGAGCTCTGTTGTAGCTGATGTTGAACTACTTCAAAAGTAATGAGGTGCATCTTTAGGAATAGAATAATTGAATTGTTGTGGTTTTTTGAAATAGTTTTTGTAGCGTGCAACATTTCATGGAATAGAAAAGTGAATAATTCCATGATGGCGAGTGCCAAGGTACAGGCAGTGTGTCAATATCTCCAACAAAGCGTAGCAAGATGGATCAGCAAGTGATAGATGTGTGCAGATGATGAGATAAGGCATGAAGAGGTTATCTCTCTTTCTCTTAATATATGCCTTGCTACATCAACTACGCCAGGATTAACACTGTCAGACGCGGCTGACAAAGTAACACCAACGAAAGACAAATCAGCATTTAATACATCACCATATATACAATACCACCCTGCTGTGTCCTTGGTGGCACACATCAGTCGATTTCCAGATGATGACGTCATGGAGTGATTGGCAGCATAAGGCTGAGATCTCACGAAATTGCCTACAAAGCCGAGTCTCTTTGATAGGACCACTTGTACTCGTCCCCCAAATAATGAACTTTTCGCATGGTCGTTGCATTCCACCAATGCTGCAATTTTTGAGGTGCTGTGCATCGCAACGGGAGCCTGGGACTCGATAATTATTCTGAGTCCCGGACTAACATTTCGGGAATGTTCCCGTTTTGTTTTGCTTTTTGCAAATTCTTCAGAAGGACTTCTCGGAAAACATGAAAAAATCCTCTAAAAAGAAATAGTTTATGGAATTGCGTCTTCAACAGGTCTTGGTTACACGTTGAAAAAGTTGCAAATCTTGAAGAAACGGCAGAAATCTCCGTTGCGCAACAATTTTTGTTTACATCATTTGGTTTTTCGGCAACACCTATTCACCATTCAAACCAGCTATTGTTCTAAGTGTAAAGGCCATGCCTATTATCTTTTGATGACAAATTCATCTGAGCAGCTGTGCGTGAAAACGATCAAAACACATGCTTTTCGGTGCTGCAGGGCGAAAGCAAGGAGAGAAATAGCTTCAAATAACACTGTTGCTTTTGCACATTCTGAAGTAAAGTAAAAATATAGCCACTTTGTTAGTTTACTATCGTTCTTGGCCATTTTGTCAGAGTCTGGCTCTGTTTGGATAACATTTGCGATTCACACGGCCGCTGGAATGTCGACTTGAGTCAGCAATCGATTAATTTAAACGTGCATATTAGCGCTTTTGATTGAATTTTAAAGCCCGAGCCACACAATCAGAGAGTCAGCTGAACAAAAGTTAATATTTTTTTATTGTTGATTGGTTGCTGTTGCCCTTACGAGTTCACGGAGAGTCCTTGGCAAGCAACATCAAAGTTGTAGTCAGGGTAAATACGATTCAGAACAATCAGTGACGATTTCCGACTTCAGAAAGCGGGAGAATCAGATCAATTGCCTTTCTGCTTTCAACCTTTACGTTGATGTTGAGACTTAGAAATTCTTCTGTTCAAAGCAGTTTTGTTTCCTGCAATATTCCTTGTTGAATTGAAATAAGAGTTGAATTTGCTGTGCTACAGCGGCATTGAAGAAATCCATGAGCCTTGGTAACGCCTTGGAGACACATCCATTGTTCTTGTACAAACAGTGTCCCGTTACTATGAAGGTGCGAAAGTTCCACAAAGTTTTGTTGTTCGATTAGCACTTGGGAAGCTGTAAATTCATCGCTCTAGCGGGAATTCCTTTAAAGGACAACCTTTATGACTGCCGGTGGTATCCAAAGGCATGCCTCCGCAGGGCATTAAGGAATGATGGAGGTCCATGTCAACAAGACAATTAACAGGCAGAAATACTGACGATGTAGTTTGAACATCAGGCTAGCTATGCGATGTCAGACAGAGATTATCTGACAACTGCTTCAGGGTTGACCAGTCACATGTCAGGTCAACAGGTCAAGTTGTTGTTGTTGTTATTGCTGTTGTGTATGAGATCTATTTATGCTTGTTCCAGAGACATCAGAAAAGTCAAAGACACAAAGAAGGTGTTTGACAAGATCAGTGACGACCTAGATAAGTATGTAATGTTGCTGTCATCAACCACTCTGTCCTTCATGTCTTGCTGCTGTCATGCTGCGGTGATCACATGCAATGAACTAGCATTATGTATGCAGCGTTTGCCATGGTTCCTGTACTAGTCATTAATCAAACACAAAGGGATAGCCTTTGCTGTGCCATTTGGAGATGTTGTAGTTGCCTTGCCGGATAGAACCTTGTGGATCTGCAGGATTCACAGTTAAGCCCCGGCCACACCATCGCTAAAACGTAGGCAAGTTGCGAGCTGCGATAGACAGAACAAAAGACCCGAGCTACTCGCGGCAAGCCCAAATTTTGAAGCTCACTCTCTCTGCATGTACAGCTCAACACCGCGAGTTGAACGCGAGTAGAGTCATAGCTATTGGTGATTGGTCAAAGTAGACAATC
Source organism: Calvadosia cruxmelitensis (assembly GCA_900245855.1). Classification (NCBI taxonomy): domain Eukaryota; kingdom Metazoa; phylum Cnidaria; class Staurozoa; order Stauromedusae; family Kishinouyeidae; genus Calvadosia; species Calvadosia cruxmelitensis. The sequence goes on from OFHS01000184.1 coordinate 21,577, forward strand.
AAGTGCGCAGAACAAATGCGCGGTAGAATTGGCGCGAACAACAAACGGGGATTGTGATGTTTTTGTCATTCTCAGCTTCATCTTGCCATTTGTTGGATCGCTGTTGGTCGTGCTTGTTGCTTCAATCAGAACTTTCTCGGTAATATGCGGGAGAGAGAAGGAAAAACGCGATTCTGATGGTCACTTTCATGAACAACGTCACAGATGAAAATACAAGTGCGATCGCTCGCCAACGAAACTAGCGAGTGTGTGACAGGCCAAGCGAGTACTCATGCCCATCGTAGCTCGCAACTCGCTCCTATTTTAGCGATGGTGTGGCTCGGGGCCATTACCAGACATTTGGACTCCAACATGGTGATAATGCAGACATGTGACTAGATTTCTAATGTGTAGGCCTCAACCTCACGCGCATTAATATTTTGTATACTTAGTTATTATGACTGCCAGGTTGTTCTTCATGGAATAGCAAAACAAAAATTGTTTCTCTCTTTTGCAGTATTCACATGCGCAATGCCCAGCTGCCAAAGAACACAAAGATGAATGAAGTTGAAGAGGTTTTTGTGCCTTCCGCAATTTTACTGCAATCCATAAATCCCGCCTGTCTAAACTCACTTTTGGCATCCAAATCAGCTGATGTTTTAGTAATAATATTGTAATATGCGTACAAGCCTGAATCGGACTGCATGTGGCATTCTTTGGACTTGATCAAACATAGAGCAACTGTAAGAATAGGCACTGATATTATAATTATGTGTACTCTAGCACATTGACTGCAGCACTTTGGTTGTCAATATGGAAGAGAATGTAAAATGATCTAATTGATTGATTGATTGATTGATTGATTGATTGATTGATTGATTGATTGATTGATTGATTGATTGATTGATTGATTGATTGATCTGGGTAAAATATTTCCACCTCGTGCGAGGTAAACATTTTCGTACAAAGATATACAGGATGAGTAAATGAATGAAATACATAATTAAAACTATTACAGTTGTAATTACGTTAAGATTATATAAGTATTAAATCAGTGAGATGTTTCCTTCTCTATCTTTGATTGATTGATTGATTGATTGATTGATTGATTGATTGATTGATTGATTGATTGATTGATTGATTGATTGATTGATTATCATTGCTTTCTTTTTTTCAGCTACTTCTTGTACAGTTGTAATTATGTGTGCGGTGGTGATTATTTTTCAGGTTGAGAATGTCCTTCTTGCAACAGAGTCGTGTTTCAGTCACACCTCACTTGACTATGCTTTCCAGGTCCGTCTCTCTTTAGTTGGTTGCCTCAGTGATTAGTTTATAACACAAGCTCACTGATTTTGACTGTGTGATGTTTGTCCACAGATCAATGTGATACAGTCTAGGAAAAGATTGTTCCTTCTTGAGAAAGTAAGTCAATTTGAGGTTTAATGTTTCCCTGTCTCTGTTTCTTTCCAATCATTTCAACCAGCCATCATGTCTCTTTTTGTGTTGTAGATTACTTCATTCATGAGCTCACAAATGACGTTCTTCAAGCAGGGCTTTGAATTGATGGATAATATGGATCCTTATGCAACAGACCTTGGCTCAAAGGTAAGTGTTGATGTTTCTTTACAATTTACGTAACAAATGGTCATCCTTGCTTTGTAGATGGAGCAGCACAGCTTTCTTCCAGTTAGGCTGCCTTTGTTTGTTGTGATTGAACAATTATCTTATTAGCATATATTGTTGTGGCTTGACAGTCATGCTGTTCTTTTATGGCAATGAAGTGTGGCTAAATCACTAGTAGGTATCCCAATGCCATTGTCGCGTTTGTAGCACAGATCATGCACTAGTATGGATATGCTCAGTGAACTGCAGCCAATAAGAGGTTGTGGCTATTGAAGTAAATCTCTAGGTCTCTGGGGCATCCTTTGGACGGTTTCCAGCAGTGTTGTTTCAAAAGCAGAAGAAAATTGATACACTCAAATTGCTGCTGCAGTCTTCATCACTAACCATGTCTTGCACTATTACTTTGATACTGATTGTTTGAATGCAGGGTTGTGACAGTTACTTTTTAAAAGCAACTAGCTACAATTACAGTTACATTGTATAGAAAGTAACTAGTTACTTTCAAAAATTACTCATCCTCAAAAGTAACTTTCTAAAGTTACTAGTTACTTGTCCACAAGAAGTAGCTAATTACAGTTACTTTTAAAGTTACTTTCTTCAAAATTAAAGATCCAAGCAAGTGCTGCAAGGGTGATTTTATGTTGGTTGTTGTTCAAAATGGGAAATTAGGCATTTTTGTGTGCTATAAATTAAGTTGCAGAAAATTGAGCTCTCGGAAGCATGTTTTAAGTTCAAATTTATAAACCAAGTTGAATTTTAAACTGAAAAAGTAACTTAACTTTTAGCTTAATTTTCAGAAAGTAACTCGTAAAAGTTACTCGTTATATTTGAAAAATGTAACTAGTTACAATTAGAAGTTACTTTTTGCACAAAGTGAAAGTAACTAGTTACTTGTAAAGTTACTAGAAAGTAACTTCTCAAGTAACTAGTTATGTCACATCCCTGTTTGAATGTGATGTGTTTCATGATGTCTCAGCTAGTGAGTCTTTGGTCTGAACTATTGCGGCACATAAGTGCTTGTGTGCTGCTGCAGGGGAAGTGGGATTTATGTTGCATTTTACGAAACGTATAGTGATGACCTTATTTATGATGAGTTGCACATGTGTTTGTTTTATTGACAGCGTATGCTACATTTGTCTGTCTGAACAGGTGGATACGTTGACGCAGGAGTTCCATTCTGACGTGAAGGAGATGGAAGAGCGACACACTCTTGTCCAGAAGAAGGTATCGCCAATGCACAACAGGGCGTATTTACAATTGTGTTTTCTTTGGCATGGCAGTAATTGTCATTGGGTGTCTGTTTTTCTTTTTTTAGAACGCCTTCGTTGTGGATGTCGTCTCTAAATCACTATCAAAAGACAGGGGGTGAGTTAGTACTTGTAAATTGTAATTGACTGTGTGGTGGTGTAGAAATGAGCAGATCATGGAACATTCCCCAAAGGACCTGCTGACGCCGGCTACAGTTTATATTTTACCAACTACGGAACACAAAATTGACCAATTAGTTGATCCTAAATTTACTGTTACGACATTATTGTATATTAACTCGGTTAATATCACGTTTGATAATATCGAATCTCTGTTATTGTCACGGAAAATGAAATTCCATTGCCCAGTCCCTAAGCTTTTTTTCTTATTTTATTCAGTTAATAAAAACTTAATATCACCTCAGATATTGTCACATCTTGGTTATTATCACAGATTTCGAAAGGATTTCTATGGTTCGCTGGAATTTACGGGCGCCACTATTGTTATGACAGTAAAAGTTGACGGAGAAAGAAAATGAGCCTTGCGTTGCTCAACTCTCTGTGTAATAACTCTGTTTGATGGCAATACTGAGTTTGGTCTTTGATGGCCCGCTGTTTGCTATTATTTGAGCTGTTTCTGCAAAGTTAGAGGTCTGGGTATGAGACTCGGTTATTGTCACGACTCAGATAATATCACGTTTTACAATTTTCCCAAGGATGTGATATTAACCGAGTTATACTGTATCTGTCTTTCATAGAACAAAGGAAATTTACTAAGATTTAACCATGTTTGGCTCCTTACCAACTTCCCAAGTGCTGTGTCACGTTTCTGTGCCGTGCTCTTGCTTTGAGGTGCCATTCACTATTAAACGAGGCCACACGCCGCTAGAACAAGAATGTTCTGAGTCAAAATGGCCAAATTTGTCATCACAATGGGACGTGTTATAGATCCATTTCACTGTGGCACCATTTAAATTGTTCCAATGTGTTGAATAGAGGGATCTGTTTGCTTTTTTGCCTTTGAAATAATCAGCAAATAGCTTCTAGAACCACATGAGATTTGCACAAGTCGTAACTAACCTTGCTTTCATCCAAATACGTTGAAATATTAAAGTCTGAATAAAAAACCTATGTTTTGATGGGTGCTGTTTGTGCCAATCCATCTTTTCCATAAATGCCGCCATCAGGATCGCCGTCCCTCGAAGTGTTCTTCTATGTTTCCATATTTCCTGGCCTGTTCTATTTGATTTATGAGAACAGTATCTTTAATTCTACCTGTCACCTGGTGCGTGCTCTATTTATCTCTGCTTGTAGTATAACACCTTGCACTCATTGGCCTAATGATATCTTGTCAGTTCTGTTGTTGATAGAAAGGCCAATACATGGGTTATTTTTTGTGCAGTTCGGTTGTTTTTGAGGGATATCTTCTCAAGCGCTCCTCCAATGCATTCAAGACATGGAACCGGTGAGTGGTCTTCAAATGCTCATGCGAAGGGTCATGCAACACTAAGGAATGGATTCATTTTGCTACCAATGGCTGTAATGTTTATAATCCTTTTGTTTTCTTGGTTTGTTTAGGCGTTGGTTTTTTATTCAGAATGATAAAGTATTTTATCAGAAGCGATCAAGGGTAAGATTTGAGTCTCATATTTGTCATTAAAGCTTCCTTGTGACTCATTAGTGATGTTACTAAGTAGAAGGCTGAGGGGATAGTCAGGTCTTTGATCTGATTGGCATTATGATTCTACTGCTACTGTTTCCATGGTAACTTTATGTAGCATTGTCAACAATATTATTGTATCAGGTGGATACAGTGTAACCCGCTTAAACGCAATAGTAATTTGCCAACGATATCCTTTGCTCTTATTAGGAATTGTGCTTATCAGGAATTGGTTAAGAGAGTTTGTACTGTATGCATTAATTCGGTACAAAGCAAATTATTTGCAGATAAACGGGTTTTTCGCTTATCCGATTTGCGCTTAAACGGGTTAAACTGTACTTCATAGCACTGCCAACATTCCCAATCTGTAGCATGAGCCATTCTTGGCGTCTTTGAGATGCCTAAAACCTTCATAATTATCAGAAAACAGTACTTCATGTAAAACAAGAGGAGTGCACGGTGTTGAATCATTCCATTCCTCCCTGCAGCTCAAAGATCTAAGCTGAGCTTGTTTGCATGTTTTAACGGCTTAAGAGTGATTATGATAATTTCCACATCTGCACCTCTTGTAAATGACTTCAGGGGAGGAACGGTTGTCACGACATGCGTTTAATTAGAGCTGCTCCTTTATCAAAAATCAATAACTTAGTTGACTTATGTTGCTTTGTAGGATGTGCAAACTGAGCTCGTTGACGTTCGCTTGTCAACAGTGAAGCATGCAGACACATTGGACAGATCAATTGATCGACGCTTTTGCTTTGCTATTGTTTGCCCAACAAAGTAAGTTTGACAATTAATATTGCCGCTGTGTGAACTTTGTTGAGAATCGCGTCACCTGTAGCTGTGATCCAATTTCCAATTAATTAAGATTGACTTTGTCATCATGATGAGCTGTTTTTGATCATGAATGACTAAATGCAGTGAATTAAGCTGCATAATATTGCTTCAGTATGTCAGAATATCTTATTTCTACGTTTTGTGTTTAGAATAGCATACCTTTCAGATGAAGTTGTGCTAAATTTTTATTTGAATGTAGCTGGATTAGCATATCTTCCAAGGTGCCCATTTTCTCACTTGCATCTTCCATATGTTGCATTGGAGCAACGCAATGTGGGTGCCCATCTGTGTATTGAGCGGCCATATCTCCCATAGTAATATATCAGACTGATGGCTGGTGTGTGCCTTAGTTATTCCATCCTGGTGAAGAATGTTGTTGACTGTTCATTACTAAAGAGTTGCTTGGTTATACAGTAATGTTTTCTTTTCTGACTGACTATGTTCTGTCTATGCCTTGTCGTCAAGATGATACATTTCACAAAGTGTACACGCATGGCCATCATCTTTAAGTTTCTAACTGGAGCTCAGTGGTGTACCAGTATTTATTCCTTAACTTCAGGTGCTGGTATCTTCAAGCATCAAGCGAGACCGAACGCAAAAACTGGATAGCCGCCATGCAAGTATGCAAAATATGCACATGCCGTAATGTGTCATTGTCAAGTAGGATATAATTGTGATGGGGTTTCTGTTGGTCTTTCTCTTGTTCAAATGACCAGTGATTTTGTCTTTGTTTCAGCTGAGTATTGCCAAAGCATTGAATGAATCAAATCTCCATTTTTCAGTCAATGACACTTCTCAGGTGCAAGCAACTGACACTGATCATTGTGTTTAGTGAATCATGCTTCATTGCTTGATCATTGTTAAACTTAAGAACGTATTTACTAACTTTGATTACTTTCATTACATATTTATTTTGCTTTTCTTTCTCTTGTAGGATGCTGCCAACGCCAATTGCTATGAACCCCTTGAGAAGCTCCATCCGCAGTAGTAAGGGTGCCTGCAGTGGTTTGCTTAGCTGTCCTTTGATTGCCATAATTATAGGATTTGTCAGTATGTCTTGGTGTGTCATTACAACAAAGCATTACTACATGTCTCTCCACTGATAAATCTTGAAGACGTCCCCATGAAAAGAATTCAGTTTTTGGGTTTGAGTGTTTTTACTTTGTAGCCTGCATAATTTGTTGCTAACGCGAGCTGAATTTTTCTCAATAATTATTTCTGATTCATACATTTTTGTCTTTGTTGCCATTGGCACTAACACTGCCCGTGCTGTTGTTGTTGTTCTCAGCTTACTGACTCAAATCCGAAATCTGCCTGGAAATGGTGTCTGTGCAGACTGTGAATGCCCAAGTGAGTCTAACAAGCAATATGAACGCACTGCTGTTTGCTACGTTAATGGATTTATGCGTTACTGGCATTTATATACTCTTTACTCCTTTCTTTCAGACCCCAAGTGGGCCAGCATTAACTTTGGCATCGTTGTCTGCATCGAGTGCTCAGGCATCCACAGGTGCGTGCTTCGGCCCTGTTCCATGATGTGTCAATTACAGTGCGCCAAATGCAGTCATTTGATTGTTTGTTGTTACCTCTTGCACATAGGAGTCTTGGAGTTCACGTGTCCAAGGTACGATCAATCACCCTTGACGATTGGGAGCCAGAAACGCAGAAGGTATGCTAAGCTGTGCTGCCTGCCAAGTACACGGACAGTTGTTATCCTGTGCCACGGTCAGTGAATCCTCATCTCTATTTTCTCTTAGCTTATGACGGAATTAGGAAACAGTATGGTTAACAGTGTGCTTGAAGCCCATGTTCCATCGACAGCAAAGAAGCCAGCTCCAAACAGCACAAGGTATGCATAGGCCGCTGAGGTTGATTGCCATGGTGATTGGCACATTCCTTAGATTGCATCATTCTTTCTTCTCTAACTTCACTTTTTGTTCTCCTGTCTAGGGCTGAGAAAGAGACATGGGTAAAGGCAAAATATGTGGAAAAGTTGTTTGTTGGACAATCAATGCACGGTCAATCAGCTGAGGCAAGTAAACTGTCCCGAAAATCCAAAGTGAGATGTGATTCAAACGGCGGCTTGCGGACATATTCAATTGGCTCATCTTCTCGAGAAAGAGCAGTCTCGTTGGAAAGGGGACTTGAAAAAGTGCGTGCACGTCAGAACAGTCCTGCATTGTTATATGACAGTGACAGGACGGTTAAAAGCAGGAAATCCTCAAGGACAAGAAGTGTGAGCACCAATGACAAAGATGAAGGAGAATGGGCGGAGGATGACTCAGCTGACAGTGGCAACTGCAGTATAAATCAGGTTCTTATTGTCAAATGCAGTCTCTTGGCACTGCCTGGCTGTTCGAACCTTGACCCAATGTATCAGAGGTCATTCATTCAGAATAAGACAGTTACTGATTGATGATAGGTGGGGTGGCTACTGCACATCTTGGGGCACTTCTCAATGTAGTTCATAGCAGCCTATTTTGTTTGTGCCTTGCAGATGCTATATGATGCGGCCGGCTGTCATGATTTGACAAAGATGACACTAGCATTAGCACAAGGCTAGTCTTGAACCACCATTATATGCAGCAATGTTGTGTTCTTCACCTGTGTGATTTAATAGCAATTGTTATGTTTTTCCACAATGTAGGGGC